>JAMXBD010003176.1:0-135884 GCA_024138025.1 Combretum micranthum | reverse complement strand
GGTTTTGTTACTAATGCTTTTGTGTTTTGTTTTCTTTTATTTGTTTGGTTGTAGGTTTTAGATCTTGAATTGAAAAAGAAAATATCTAACATGTGCTTCAAAGGACAAGAACTTCAAAGGAGCTTCAAAAGAGAAACCGGGGAAGTACCGTTATTCCTATTTCTTTTTATTTCTTTCCTACTTTGTGCTGATTTAGAAACAGTGAGGACACTGTTTACTATAAGTGTGGGGGAGGATAAAATTATGAATTTGAGTATTTCATTTGGTGAAATGACTTCTGAAATTATTTTGCATATATAAGACATCTGGAATTGAAATGTGTACCCACACTTTAAGCTGTTGATCATTTGTTCTTAAGTAATATATGGCATTTAAGGCCTAATTTTTTTCAAAAATTTCAATGAAATCTGGAGATTGTGCTGAAAAATTAAAGATAGCATCTAAAAAGTGAAAAAATTGACTTGTGAAAGTGCTTTACTCACCTATACTGTTGTGATTTGAGTACTTATTATAAAATTGAGTAGTAGAATCTTAAGGAACAAATTTACTGTGTATTTGGCTTTAGATTTGGAAGTTTGAAAGTAAGTCGAGTCCTTGAGTGAAAATAAACAGGTTTACTTCTAGGAAAAAAGCTAATTTATATATACTTTTATAAGTTCTTATTAAAGAATTTTCAACACTTAGTAAAAGAGATAAAGGACGTCTTTTTCTTAGTGATCTTTGATAAAAAAGTCTTAAATTTGTTGTTGCATTCAAAAGTAGAAACAAGCATAAGCCTATACTCCTAACTCAAACAATCGAGTTATGAGTATCCAAACTTGAATGTTAGAGTGAGGAAGAGTTCGTAGGGGTCCCTTTAAAACCGGTCACTGGGTGATGAGCCCGGGATGTACAGACTCAATGAACTCACTATAACGTAAGGAGGAAAGGCTAAAAATGAAAAGTGCTTTGAAAGAAAAATTAGAAAAAGAAAGAGTTGAAAAGAACGGACTAAAACCGTCCAAGATTCATCTCTGAAGGCTCTAAATATGCTTGAATGAAAAATGAAAAATGAATGTTGAAACAATCGAACGGAATAAGACTTATAATAAACAGAGAGAAAATCTAGGGAAAGAACTGATATCAAACTTTTATTCTGTGTTTGGTAAGGTATATGCCGGTTAGATGTCCATGAAGTCTAAGTGGGTATTTTTCCTTATTGATTGGGTATTTACTTTTGAGAGTAGAAGGATCTTTGGTTAAATATGTGGTTCAAGTTTGTTTTGTTTAGATTAACTACTGAATTTCATTTTAGTACTCTAATTACAAGTCCTCAGTTTTTTGAGAGGTAAGCACTGAAAATCACAAGTCTTGAAAGAAAAATAAAGAAGAAAGATACTTGAATTTGAATTTTGAAAGAAGCACACTCCATGAAAAGATTTCATTTTAGGTTATATGGTATTGCTTAGGACAAGCAATGGTTTAAGTGTGGGGAATTTGTTGAGATGAAAATTACTCTTAATTCTTGGAATAAATTAGATTAATTTGTTATTAATTTTATAGAAATTATTGGAATTGGTACTTATTTGTGTTTATATGATTTTAGGAATTTGAAGTCAATAGAAGCAAATAGTATAAGATTGGAGCAAATTAGAATAAAGAGGCAAAAGTCAGCAAAGTAGGCCGGCCAGGAGAAGAAGTAAGCGCCGGCCATGACCATTATGGCGAATTGGTTCAACAAGAAACGCCGGCAGCTTATCTATCAACGCCGCCGGCCATTACAACGCTGGACGCACGAAAGGAGATCAAAGCCGTCGGCGTATCTAGGCTTCTTGCCGGCCATCCTGGGAATTTCGCCAGCCTTCTTGTAACGGCCGGGTAAATGAAAAGCTGTAACGGCCGAGTAAATGAAAAGCTGTAACGGCCGAGTAAATGAAAAGTTGTAACGGCTGGGTAAATGAAAAGCTATGAAGCATTTAGGCCGGTCAATTCATGATCTAAACGGATCCAGCCTTTGTCCCTACGAATTCCATAACTTCCAAACTTGTATTTATATATTATTTAGGGTTTCTTTCAAGAAGATTAATTCATTCCATATTTAGATACAATTTTGTAAGAAAACCCTAGAGAGAATCCTACGGGTCATGAGTGGCTAAACTCCAAATCTCGCCAAAGGGATTATTACAAATCAATTCAAGAGGGATTGTGAGACCAAAGTGGTTTGATTTCATTGTTCTCTATTTTGAATATTTATATTTCATCAGATTTATTTGTGATTGTTTGTCTATTATTGATATAACTTTGGATCCAGTTGTATTAGATAACAAACATTAATCAATCAATTAGGACTCATATCCGTAATTGTATGAATCTCCTAATATAAAGTGATGAAACAACACGATAGTCATAAAATAGATGATTATTTGTTGTTGTTGATGAAATATAATCCATTCTAAATGATCCATGCTCTATGAGATTGTTTATTAGGGTTAGGTCTCTCTAATTTCTAATGCAATTGATAGATTAAACCTTAAGAGCTTGTTTAGGATTGTCTATTCGATTAGGAATAATCAAAGATCTTATCTTGGTTATTTAATATATAAAAAAGAGATTGATTTTCATAGCTTGTTGAAAATTATAACTAACCTATTCAAAATAGGAATATAATTATTGAGTCAAGGATCAATCCCGGGAATTGAATTGTAATAAGACTTAGGCTAGATAATCTTTTAATATAGAAATTCTTGTTAATTAGATATAGGTTTATTTTAATCGTGTGATTTCAAAAACCCCTTATTTTATTTTTCTTTTTCTCTTCTTAATCTCGATAGAAACTTGGGAATTTTACCAGTCCCTGTGGAGACGATCCTGCTCACTCTATTTACAAATATTTAAAGCAGTTGATTATAAATTATTATTTTGTTGGATTCGACACCCACCAATTGGCTGTGTATTTTTCGAAAAACCCTATTTTTCTATCATGAGGTACATGACCTAATGCCTAGGTTCATGTATAAGCTGTGTACTTCTATAAAAAAAAGTTTTCGTGTACCAAGAGGTACATGGTTTAGTGCATGGGTCATTCATCAAGTCATGAACTTTTAGATCATTTCCAAACATATTTGCACGTTATTATTATCATTTTTTTCCTTAAACAATCCTAATGACGAAAACAACCAATGTTGATGCACTTTTCACACCAAGATAAGCAAATGACCTTAAAATCAAGAAAAGTTCTTTACCTCTCTATTTTCCCTTAGTTTTTTTCTTGCAAATCTTCGGTGTTCACTATGCCCTTTCCATAAGGACCCTCTTTTTTTGAGATTTCTTCAAAAATCTTACTCATGTTTGTTGTCTTTCCCCTAAAAACGTGGTTAACATTAGAATGCTATTATATCATTATCCTCTTTTTGATTTGTTAAGGACCCTCATTTTTTGAGATTTCTTCAAAAATCTTACTCATGTTTATTGTCTCTCCCATAGAAACGTGTTGTTAACATCAGAATGCTATTCTATCATTATCTTATTTTTTATTTGTCAAGAATAGTGATAAAGTCTTAAGGAATGATCCCTACCTCAAGATTTTGCAGAAGTTTCCCAAAATTCATCCATTCATTTTCCAAAACTTGTTTTAAGTCCCCCTCACAAGATTTATAACTCCCATATCATAAAGTAATGAGTTAACTTAGTTAATTCTTGATAATACAAGCATTACATTAATTCCAAACTTTTAGATGGTAATTACATTACCTTTGTATCGATCCTTTCATCCTTCCTCCTTCTAATTTCTAAGACCTTGTCCCCTTAAAAGTTTCTTGAAGAGAACACTCTAAAGTCTCTTGTCTCTAAGTCTGCATTCTTTGAAGAATCTTCAAGATTTGTTGATTTAGTTTAGAGAAGACAAAGTGTTTCCTGAAAATTACATTGGTGAGATGCAGGATATTAAGAGTAATTATTCTTGATATGCTTATACATTGGTTTTTAAACCAACATTCCTTTTCAGTTAATGGTGTTGGACTAATTTGCCCCCAAACAAAACCCAATTTTCCTTTTCTGCTTTTGTCTATAATTTTATTTATCCTTAATTTATTTTTAAGGTATTTTAGGGATAATGATTTCATATATGTTTTTAAACATAAAAATGAATTCACAATGTTGTTTTTTATTCTATTCCATCTAGTGTCCCTTCTATTTTTATATAATCCTTTTGCTTTCAAATTATTCCTATGTACCAAATATGATAGGGTTAAGTTGATAAGTATTGGACTATAGTTTTGTTGATTAGATTGGTAGGCACTGCATTCTTACAATTACCTTAAGGTTCTAACCAATTTGTCTTCAAATCTATTTCAACCCCATTTGTTTTGTTCAAGGTCATCAAGGCTTCAGTAACATAATAGATTAGTCTTGTAAGCATTGTTATTGAAACACTATAAAATTTTAAATCAGTAATCTATACTTCAGAATTACCTAGACTCATTATTGGGATAAAAACAATTTAAATATCTGTACTATCAAATCTGAGTAATTTATTTTTGAAATTTCAATTTTAATTTTGATATAATTTAGTACTTTTATTTTAAAATGAAATTCAATCTAATATCTTGTAAGATAAACACTTTAATAGTGGTAATGTTACTTGAAATAATATTCACATGTTACTTCTTTTTATGCTTGACATACATGTGGACTATTTATGTTGAATGAAATTTTGAAAATGATGAAAGTTAGTTTGTCATAAGTGTAAATAGGGATGGTTACTTCCTTTTTTTTTAATAGATTTTTCTATTTTATAAATTTGATTTTTTTGGTCTTTTATTTAATAACCTAGATAATATGTATTATACTAAGGGTAAATTATATAAGAACGTCTCAACGCTTTGAAGTAAGTTCATTTAAAATCCTAATGTTTGGGTCAATTTGGGTCTTCAAGAACACGTGTCAATAGTAGAAGAGTTTTTTGAGTTTTAATTAAAGATTCTCTCTTATTAACATGAGTTCTTGGGGATCTAAATTGACCCACTTTTTCAAATGTTGAGAACTTAAATGAATTTATCTTCAAACATAGGGACCTTTTTTTAACCACTCAAAATGTTGAGACCTTAAATGAACTTACCCTAAACGTTGAAATCTTATGATGTAATTTATCTATTATACTAAATGAAATGTGAGTCAATTCAAGGAAGTCACATAATACATAGCAACAAAAGGATAACGGTATCGAAAAAAATTAATTTTATTGAGAACTTAAATTGAAGAAATAAAATTAAGGTTCAAAAGAGAAAAATATTGAGATGTTAAAGATTAAAAGTGTTGAGAACTCAAATATTAAAAGAAAAAAAATGAAAACCCAAATAAATACTTCCAACTCCAGTGATTATCATTAGGTAATAAATACGGATGATAAGGCAAAGAAAAAAGGTAATTCTTCCATAGCTCTCCTTCTGTTCTTAGGAGTGACATGGATAACTATAAAAATATGCACGAGCTAAATGTAAAATCAATACTAACCGATCATTCTCTGAAAGGTTGATGAATGCTTTGAGTAAGCAATGCCAAAATAATTAACTCTAGGTCTGTTTATTTGGTTTTTTTGAGTAGATACAGATATTTTTTTTTTAATTTTTTTTAACAAATTATTTATCAAGAAATAGATGTAAATAAAAAAAAATTGACAGTTCACATCAAAAGATCACATAAATCAAATATAGATATAATATAGATGCATATCGAACATATTTATATATATCATTTAAAAAAAAATATAAATACAAATGAAAAACTGACCATCCAAACAGAAGCACCGAATTCGTATATTGCTTTATAAATATATGTTCAGTCTCTTCTCCCTATGATTATTTTTGCCACATCTTGCAGCTTTGAAGGAATGTATTGCTTCAGTTTTAAGCATGCTAGCTGGAATACTGGTACTATTACTCAAAACTCCTCTCAAGTCTCAACGAGTCCCCCAATAATGGCAAATGAGACAAATAGACGGACGGAGTTCTTTCGACCACTTATCGCTCATTCACTTTGCTATATAAAATAAGGAGAAAATAAAATTTCAATTCAATGGTAATATGATAGGATCGTAATAGCTATTATGATATTTATTTGATGTAAAAAGTAAAACTAAAAATTATTAAAATAAAAAGTAAATTATCAAAAATAATTTATATGGACACCTTCTAAAACATTTAATAATCACATGTTTCACTTGTTTTTAAAAATTCAAATAAATTAAATCTCATATCAAATTGTATGCCGACTTAGTAAATATGACCCATTTTTATTTTATTAACCCAAATGCTATACCTAACCGATCCAATAAAATTAAACCCCGACCAAAACATTTAACCTTTCCTGCACAATACAACAGTTGTCATTGTCCTTTTGAGAAAAACTTTCGATTTCAAAAATAATTTTTCCACTGGAATCACGAACCCACTATCAAAACCTATGACAAACTTCACAACTGAGATTCTCTTCTACCCGCAAAACATATCCATACGATTATGGATTGAACCCCAAGATATTGCTGCAGATATTGATTATGTTTTAGGCAGATGTCTAAAACTGAGTACAACTTTTCCTAATCATAAATATTGCTAAAAAGCAAAATTAAAAGCAGCATTGACAAAGTTCACAACTGAGATTTAATAGGTCTATGATAAAATTCAGTGACAAGTCACGTGATGCTTAAAGTTTGATTTATCTGAAGCTTGGTTGTCAACCCTTTTCTGTCATCTTCAAGCTCTAATCTAGCTTACAGAGGGCAAAAAAAAAAAAAAAAAAAAAAAAAAAAAAAAAGGAGAGAGAGAAAGAAAAAGGAATAACTCGATAGACATATAACACCAAGAAATGTGATACACCTGAGCCCTTAATTTTCTGATAATAGATTCTTGAGCAGCCTGCTTTTTGGAAAGCTCTCCACCTAACATCTGAAGCAATAAAGTTATAACAAGTGACAAGATGAGCCTCGTAACTTCAACATATATTTCAATGTTTAACGAATAAGATTATATATTTCACAAAGTTTATGTAGTTTATTGGAAAAATATGTAAAGTTTAAATACCAAATTCATACTTTCAAGTTTTAGATAAATAATCATAAAGATAAGCATTTTTTTAACCCCAAGAAAATAGGCAATGTTTACCCAATAAGATTTAAAATCTATACCAAAGATGAATTACTGGGGTAATTATTGGATTGAATAGATAAAAAACCAATAAAAACTAAACTGACTACAACTCTTATAGTGCCCGAACACAATGGTCAAGATGTTTGAAAAACAAACTTTCAATCCTTTTAGGTGTGTTTGGATTATCTGATTTTTATTCATATCATATTTATATTAATAATTATTTATATCTTATCTATATTATATTTATATTATATCTATATCGTATCTGTTTAGTTTGTTTATATTTAAAATCGTAAGTTTTTTTATACGTATTTATTTTTTTATAAACATTTATTTAAAAAAATAACTAAAATCATTAGAATACGATAAAACAATCAAATGCTACACGCAAATGTCAATTGACATTCTCTTTGAAGAAGTAGCAGCCACGTAAAACTGTTCAAACTTTTTTCTTGACCAATTAAATTCAAGCCTAATCTTTTGCTTGCGTCTTCGGGAGGATGAACTTTTGAGAAGAATTTCGTACCTAGATTACTTGGAACCTTATTGGGTGAAGTCACTTTCCTTCCATATTTACTATATTTTTAATTTATAACATAACTTTTATATATAACCTATCACATCTGCAACTTTTTAAAAAAATTTATAACTTTATATAAGATATAACGATGGATCTTATATTTTTCCTATAAATGAATTGACTCAAATCTTACCCGATTTACTTACCAACTACTGGATGCCTTCCTCCAATTTAGGCATGGAATAATTATAAAAACATAAGGCGTTTTTCAAACCTTTTAAATTCATGATTAGCTTTGTCTCTCTCTCTCTCTCACAACTCCCCACCACCCCCAAACAAACCCCTCTCCCCCCCCCCCCGCCCCCCCCCCCCCCCCCCTTCCTTGTGTTTTTCTTTTCAAATATAAATACATGATATATATCAAGATATGATAACTAGTATAAATTATATCGATATATATATATATATCAATATTTGAGGATAAGTTTATTTAATGTATTAATGTTTTGAGCGAAAGTCCATTCAAGGTATTAACTTTTGAGGTAGCATTTCTTACACAATTTTTCATAATAATGGACTAAATAAAATCATTATACCATGTTTGATTTACAAATGTATCTAGTATTGGATAAAACTTTTTCCACGGAATTGAACAAAACTTAACATTTTTGTCTTATATATTTCATGATACCAAAATATTATAATTGGATAAAAATAAAATCTCTTAATAAAAATTCTGTCTAGTGCTATCCTGTACCATGTGAACCAAACGTGATACAAGAAAATTATACTGTCTAATACTTCTTGTACTATGTTTTCTAGTCCTCCTTATCATATCCAGTTCTTGCAACCAAAAGCTACATGAGTAATTAAAATAAGGAATTAATACTTAAGGATAGATTGATTTAAAATATCAAATTTTCAACTAGTTAAAAATAGAAATAATTATTTTGTAAAGTTTGTCAAATAAGTATTAATAGTTGTTGAAAATATGACCCAAAGTCGGATCTAAGCTGCCAGCTTAAGTGCTGGCTTACATTTAAGCCGCCAAGCCAGCCTTTCTTTTCATCCTATAACATGTGTGTGTGTGTGTGTGTGTGTGTGTGTGTGTGTGTATTGTTTCTAGGGTTTTGTGTGTGAGAAAGTGTGAGACACGAAATTGTATTGAGAGCTGTAGGGAGACTTGATTAGAATTGAGTAGTTCTCTCTCAAACTTGTATTCCAACTTCAATTATAGTGGATTTTTCCTCCTCTGCCCGTGGTTTTTTCCCGATAGGTTTTCCACGTAAATTCTTGTGTGTTCTTTATTTTCTTGTTGCGATTATTTTCGTATTTGTTTCTAACAAACTGGTATCAGAGCAAGGTTCTCTATAATGGCAACTGTGAAATACGATATTTCGCTATTGAATCGCAACACAAGGTTTACGTTATGGCAGATTAATATGCGAGTGATTCTCGCACAGATTGATTTGGATGATGTACTATTAAGGTTTGATAAGATGCCTCCGTCATGGACACCTGAAGAGAAGCAACGTGAGGATTGTAAAGCCTTATCTCAAATTCACCTGCATCTATCAAATCAGATCTTACAAGATGTGTTGAAGCAGAAGACTGCCGCTGCATTATGGTTAAAGTTGGAACAATTGTGTATGACTAAGAGTTTTACTAGTAAATTACATCTGAAGCAACTACTATACTCTCATCACTTGATAGAAGGTGCATCTCTAGAAGATTACTTAACTACTTTTAAGGAAATTGTTTCTGATTTGCAAACCTTAGAAGTCAAGTACGAGGAGGAGGATTTAGGATTGATTTTGTTGTGTTCTTTGCCTCCCTCCTATTCGACCTTTAGAGACACAATTCTGTATAGTTGTGAAACCCTCACCATTGATGAGGTTTATGATGCTTTAAGTTCTCATGAAAGAATGAAATAACTTGTGGTTGGATCTTAGTCTCAAGCAGAGGTTCTTGATGTTCGTGGAAGGACCCAAGATAGAAATTCTAATGGAAAGAATAGGGGCAAATCTAGATTTGCAAATAGGAACAAGACTTGTAATTATTGCAAGAAAAAAAGGCACATTAAGTCTGAGTGTTATAAGCTACAGAACAAGAACAAGAAATCTACTGAAAATCAAAAGGAAAATAAACCAGAAAAATCCAGTGGAGCCGATGTTGTAGATGCTAGCAGTAATGGTGAAATCCTCATCGCTCCTAATTATGATCATAGAGCAAGTCAGGAGTGGATTCTTGATTTTGATTGCATGTTTCATCTGTGTCCTAGTAGGGTGCCATTTTGATGGGCAATAATGCCTCTTGCAAGGTTGCAGGTGTTGGACCTATTAAGATAAAGATGTTTGATGGTGTAATCAGGACACTTGGTGATGTGAGACATGTTCTTGATTTGAAAAGAAATCTAATCTCTTTAAATACTCTAGATTCTAAATGGTACAAGTACCCGGTGAAGGTAGAGCTTTGAAGATCAGTAAAGGTTCTCTAATGGTGATGAAGGGACAGAAGCAGAATTCTAATCTCTATGTTTTGCAGGGTTCTATTGTCTTAGGTGATGCAGCCATTGCCTCTTCATCGTTGTCAGATGATGATGCTACTAGACTCTGGCATATGCGTTTGGGGCATATGAGTGAAGCCGGTATGGTTGAGCTATGTAGAAGAGGACTTCTTGGTGGGCAAAGCATCAGTAAATTGAAGTTTTGTGAACACTGTGTATTTAGGAAGTAGAAAAGAGTTAGATTCACTAGTGGGATTCATAGTACCAAGGGTACACTTGATATATACACTCAAATCTTTGTGGATCAACTAAGGTGCCTTCCAGAGGAGGTGCAAACTATATGCTGACAATCATTGATGACTACTCTAGAAAACTTTAGGTATTCTTCTTGAAACAGAAGAGTGATGTGTTACGTACTTTTAAGGAGTGGAAGGTCATGATTGAAAAGTACACAGGGAAGCAGATAAAACATCGTCGCACAAATATGGGTCTAGACTTTTGTTCTAAAGAGTTTCATGATTTGTATAAGTCTGAAGGAATTGTGAGGCATTTAACAGTACCTGGTACTCCACAGCAGAATGGTGTGGTGGAGCGCATGAATAGAACAATTTTAGAGAGAGCTCGTTGCATGCTATCAAATGTTAAATTGCCAAAGTCTTTTTGGGTAGAAGCAGCTCCTACAACATGTTTCTTGATTAATCAATCACCTTCAACTGCAATTGATAAAAGGACTCCACATGAGGTATGGTCTGGTTCTCCTGCTGATTATTCAAATTTAAAAATATTTGGTTATCCTGCTTATGCTCATGTTAGCAATGGGAATCTTGAGCCTAGATCTGTTAAGTGTATGTTTCTAGGATATAAGTTTGGAGTGAAAGGATACAAGTTACGATGTCCTGAATTGAAGAAAGTCATTGTCAGTAGGGATGTTGCTTTTGATGAAAATTCTATGTTACATGACTTGTCTTCTAGTGCTACATTTGATGAAGCTCAGTAGAAAGCTAATATGCAGATGGAGGTTGAAATAAATTCTGGTTTTATATCTCAGTCTACTTCTCATACTAGATCTCAGACACAAGGAAGTACTGTCTCTACACCACCATCTTAGCAGCAATATTCTATTGCTAGAGACAGGACTAGGAGAGAAGTTAGACCTCCACAGAGATTTGGTGAAGCTGATCTAGTTGCTTATGCATTGAATGTAGTAGAGGAAATAGATTCAAATTATAAGCCTTCAACTTACTCAGAAGCAGTTAGTTGTGAAAATTCTGGTAAGTGGGTGATTGCTATACAGGAAGAGATGGAATCCCTTTAGAAAAATGGTACATGGGATTTAGTGAAACTTTCCAAGTATAAGAAGATTGTTAGGTGCAAGTGGGTTTACAAGAAAAAGGAAGGATTTCAAGTGTTGAAGAACCTAGATACAAAGCAAGACTCGTTGCTAAGGGCTACAGCTAGATTCTAGGTGTAGACTTCACAAATGTGTTTTCATTTGTTGTGAAGCATAGTTCTATTAGAGCCTTGCTGAGTATTGTTGCAATGGAAGATCTTAAACTTGAACAGCTAGATGTGAAGACAGCCTTCTTACATGGGGAACTTGAGGAAGACATCTATATGCAACAACCTAAGGGTTTTGTAGTGTCTGGGAAAGAGGACCATGTTTGCTTGTTGAAATGGTCCCTTTATGGCCTGAAACAGTCTCCTAGGCAATGATACAAGAGGTTTGACTCATTCATGACTTCTCATGATTTTATGAGAAGCAATTTTGATAGTTGTGTTTATATAAAGAAATGCTGTGATGGGTCTTTTGTGTATTTACTCTTGTATATTGAGAAAGTTCTTTGCAGGTTTAATATACAGAACACTGAGCCGGTTAGTACTCCTTTAGCAACACATTTTAAACGCTCATCTCTTTTATCTCCACAGTCAGATGAAGATATTGACTACATGTCAAAGATTTCATATTCTTGCAACGTAGGATCCCTTATGTATGCTATGATTTGTACAAGACCAGATTTTTCATATGCAGTCAATAGATATATGGCAAATCCTGATAAAGAACACTGGAGAGCAGTTCAGTAGATTTTTAGATGCTTAAAAGGTACCATAGATGTTTGTTTATACTTTGGTAGATCCAGAGATGGAATTGTTGGTTTTGTTGACTCTGATTTTGCTGGAGACTTGGATAAACGAAGATCTCTCATAGGGTATGTATTTACCATTGGTGGTTGTACTATTAGTTGGAAGGCCACTTTGCAAGCAACAATTGCTTTATCTATCACAAAAGCTGAGTATATGGCTATTACAGAGGCCTGTAAAGAGGCTATTTGGTTAAAAAGCCTATGTGGTGAGCTCAATAATGATTTGAAGTCTATTACAATCTATTGTGACAGTCAGAGTGCCATATTTCTTACGAAGGATTAGATGTTTCATAAGAGGACAAAGTACATCGATGTTCGGTATCATTTTGTGCGTGAAGTTGTAGCTCGTGGAGATATTGCTGTAAGCAAAGTCAGCAATCATGACAATCCCGCTGATAAGATGACTAAGTCACTTCCAATAGCCAAAATTGAGCATTGCTTGAACTTGGTTAATATCATTGTTGATTGATACTCCTTTAGGGGTTTTGTGGAAGAGGTGGAGAATATTTGGTTTTTCATGTTGAAGTTCGGAATTTTCTGTTATTGCTCATGGATTTTGTGTCAAGATGGGAGATTGTTGAAAATATGACCCAAAATCGGATCTAAGTTGCCGGCCTTTATGGCTAAGCTGCTGGCCTAAGTGCCACTTACATTTAAGCCGCTAGCTTTTAGACTGGCTTTCATGCGGCCTTTCTTTTCATCCTATAACATATATATATATATATATATATATATATCTATGTATTGTTTCTAGGGTTTGTGTGAGAAAGTGTGAAATACGAAATTGTATTGAGAGCTGTAGAAAGACTTGATTAGAATTGAGTAGTTCTCTCTCAAACTTGTATTCCAACTCCAATTATAGTGGATTTTTTCTTCTCTGCCCGTGGTTTTTTCTCGTATAAGGTTTTCCACGAAATTCTTGTGTTTTCTTTATTTTCTTGTTGCTATTATTTTCATATATGTTTCTAACAATAGTTGACTATTGATGAAAACTTAAAACTAATTCAAATATAGATACTTTAAATAAATTTTGCGAAATATTGATACTTCATTTGATCACTTTACAAACATTCATTCTCGTTTTTTATCATTTTAAACTTTGATACTTTAAATAAATTTAACCTGAATATTAATAACTTCTTTTATGATTTACTTTATGTTAATTTGGTTAATCATTAGTTTTTTTATAATTATTTAATAAAATAATATAATTAAAAAAATTATTTAAATAAAATAATAAGAAATAATATAAATATTACAGAAAATTAAAAAATTTGAATTTCTATAAAAGAGTCGATTCCTTTTCAACTTTATAGAGTCGAAATTTATTTCTCAGCTAATCTCATCTCGAAAGTTAAAAAAGTAGAAAATTTAAACCTAACTCCTCAAAAGTTAGACGTACAAATTTATCAAGACAAAATATTGCGAGAAGGAAAATGTTAATTAGAGGAGACAATTGCCGACCTTTTACGACATTGAAATGTTTAGGATGTCTCTACTTTTTTCAAAGCAAAAGGGGACAATGAATTGTTGGAATTGAGATTTAGGTTTACCGAGTAAGGAAGCACAACTACGGCTTTCAAAGCACCCGAATTTTAAGAAGCCGTGCCGTCTTGGTTGCTAGCATTTACCATGATTCCATGGAAGAAAACTTATCCGGTACTTCATCTCACTCTCTATGATTATTAAAATCATTTTTTCTTCTCCCATGGTTTCATTTTTCACTTTTATCTTTCCCAATATAACCTTCCCATTCTCCTCCATTCCTTAGAATATTTATCATTACTTAGTTCTTACACTAACCAATACTACTCGATCAACATGGATAAAAATTATCACTATCAGAGATTACGATGATGGCGAGAGATATAAATGAATTGGGTGGAGACATTACAGTGCTAAACTCAAAGTAAAATCAAAATTTTAAAGTTAGAACTTGGCTTGAACTTAAAATTCTAAACTCGAGTTCGACTCGATATAACATTACATAAATTTGAGCTCGACTCGGTTAAACTTGTTTAAGTTTGATTTATTAAAAAAAATTTTGATTTTCATTAAAATAATATTAATATTTAAACTTGATTTAAATTCGATTAACATTTACATTTAATTTGAGCTTATTTAGGCTTGTAAACTAATTGAGTTAAATCTATTTAGTTCGTGTCCTACTAAATAAACTATTCGAGTAGTTCAAGCTCAAACTTGACTTCATAATTTTTGTATGTTACTCGAGTGAGCATGACACTAAATTTAAATAGTTTGTGAACCGATTTAGCTCTTTTGCATTCCTAATCATGTCAATTAAGTCGGATTCGAATGTTAAATGAGTAAATCACTACCATAATTGCCAGAACAGATCCACATGTTTGTGAAAAAAGGGTGAGGGAAGCTTCAACGGAAAGAAAAAGAAAAACTACCCATTTAATTATTATTCTATGTGTCCAAGGGCCAAGGCTATTCAAATGGTACAAAAATCAACTTCCCTGCCTTCGAGATCGTCTTTGAAGCCTTAAAACTTGCATTATTATTTCGCTCGTGTGCATGTTGACTTTGACGAGAGCAGGGGGAAGAAAAAACCTTATATAGCTTGCACCAATGTGGAAACAAAAGAATTTATAATTTAACAACCATAAATATAGGATCTTAATATTTTTTTTAAAAGAGTAAAATTTTGTATCCTTCGGGGAAAAAAAAGAAAAAATCCCTATCAAATTTAATATTAAATGATTATTCACATTTTGGCCAAATATATACATATTATTCAATTTTAATGGTAGTGGGATATTTTGGGAGACAACAAAAAAAAAAAAAAAATGGTAGTAGGACATTTTCCAGTTGATTAACAAAACTTAAATAAGTCTCATATTATTGAGAAATTGTCCATGACTGCATAAGCTCACAAAATAATTATTTTATTCATTTATTTTTATGCAACAAGAAAGTCACATTAAAAACATCAAAATCAGGCACCCAAACTTTAAAAAGTTATAATATAGCTAAATTCAAGAGCTAATCTTTTATACCATGAGGAAATATTATATTATATGAGGAATTATCCACGGCTCATAAATTTACAAGATAATTACATTAAAGGTCTTTCATTTTGCTTATTTTTCTTTTCTATTTAGATTTCATAATTTACTCTCTTTTTTTCAAAATGGAGCCCCTGTTTTAATAAATAAATACAGAATCGGAATCGGGTATGTTGCTAAAATGATTTCTATGTTTTGACATTTTCTTCCCTTCTCTTTTTTAATATTTTCTAAATAGAGAACTTATTCTTTTTTGAAAAAAAAAAATAAGAAGTAGAAGAAGCTAATAAAATGGACCAAAAAATTTAAAATAGGCAGAATTTTTAATAATGTGAAAGTACCATACCACTATCTTCTTCTCATATAATATCATATTATGATTTCCCCGGCTTTTATGAATTCTAGAAGCCTAAGTTGTACCATGTTGAGTTTTCCTAAGAAGGGGTTTACAATCCTTTTAAGTGAAAATAAACGCCAATTTAATTATGAGATGATGCAGCAGCTCTAATGGAAGCAGCAAGTCCTAAAGATACTTGTAGCTCAGTGGCATCAAGTCCACTCTCTTCTCCTAACATAGGAACTCTCCTCAAAATCAAAATCCTGTCGTGGTATGCTTTTCATGTTACCTTGTACAATTGTTCTGAACACTTATATGGCTGATATACATTCAATTTTTCTCTTTCTCAGGAGCCAGGAAACTGGGTTTCCTGCTTCAACTCGAGTTCGACTCGGCAACAGAATTTTCAACCTGCACAAGGTAGGATGAATGTAAAAGTGAAATCCAAGTTTGTTTATCTTATGACATATTTCATGACAACAAAAGACTTGGCTGCTTGTTTTCACCTGCAGTTTCCTCTGTCCTCCAGGAGTGGATACTTTGCCAGAATGCTAAGTGAAACAAGTCAAGTTGAGCTTCCACAAGAATTCCCAGGAGGATCCGAAACATTCGAGATGATTGTGCTATTCATGTATGGATCATCCACATTGATCACCCCTTTCAACATTGCAGCCTTGCGATGTGCAGCTGAGTTCCTTGAAATGACAGAGGAACTCTTCTCTGGAAATCTCTGTGAGAGGTTTGATCTGTATATGAACCAAGTGGTTCCGCAGAATTGGGATGATACTCTGATTGTACTTAAAAGTGCCAAAGCTTGCTTCCTTGGGCTGAAGAGCTGCTAATTGTGAGCCGGTGCATTGAATCTCTTGCCTTTATGGCTTGCATGGAGATCCTTGATCCGGATGGAAGACGAGACAATCCGGTGGTTACAATGGAGGCATTGGCTACTCATCCTTGGACATGTGAAACAGCTAAGGAGTTACTAAGCCAAGATCTTTGGATGAAAGACCTCATCGGGCTTCCTTTGCGATTCTTCAAGAGGATTATTGGATCCTTGAGAAGACAAGGAATGAAAGAGAAATATGTTGGTCCGATCATAGTCTTTTATGCAAATAAATTGGTTATCTCCAATGAATCCGATGGAGTTGCTTGTGCAGATAATGATGTTTCCACAATCCTGAATGGTATCCTAGATTTGCTTCCCGTGGGAGATAAGGCTGGGAAAGCAATTCCTATAGGATTCTATTTTGCATTGCTTTCAAAATCAATTTATACTGGTTTGAAGAATGAAAGCAAAGCGAAGCTGCAAGATCAGGTCGTGTCAAAGTTGCATCTTGCACAATTAGATGATTTTCTCCTTCCAACTGCTACAACAGAGTCCATATCTTCTAGCAAAGAGGTGACCACAATGGAAAACATAATTTCAGCTTATGTATTGTCCAACATGGATTCGGGCCACACTCCATTAGTAAACCACTCAATTGTGGCAGTATTATGGGATGGATATCTGTGTAAGATAGCTTTGACTCGAAAATGAGGCCCAAGAGGTTCATGCAATTCATTGAAGCTGTTCCAATGTCGTATCGGCAAAGTCATGATCATCTTTACAAAGCATTGAACATTTTTCTTCAGGTGAAACTCACAAACCTCTTGGATGACTCAACCTCAAAATTTGCTAAAGATAACTTGTGATCAATCAAAGCATTTCTCCATAAATGTCTAACCATGTTTGTCTTTTTTTCTCTTTTGCATTCAGACGCACCCGGATATATCCCAAGAAGAGAAGGGGGCAGTCTGCAAGTACCTCAGCTGCCAAAAATTGTCCCAGGAGGTGTGCATTGAAGCCGTCCAGAACGATTTGATGCCATTGCGGTTGATTGTCCAAGCACTTTTTATACAACAGCTCAATACTCAACAAGCTTTCAAAGAGTGCTCTGATTCCTTCAGATACACGCAATTTGGAGAATTTTCAGGAAGCCTTTCAAGCTCTAGGTGTCCATTCTCCAAGAGCCAAAACTTAGGAGAGAGTCCATACACGGATGAAGAAGAAATCAGTACAAAGCCCTTGAGCTATTTACTACAAAGGGATCATATCACGCAGAAGCCCGATTTGCAGGAAGAGGAATACAAATCCACAAGCTTTAGGATTCAGAGTCTTGAGAAAGAACTCATGTGTCTGAAGAAAAGTCTTCAAATGCAAAGTATTGCTAAGAGAAGAGACACCAACGCGACCAAAACTCAAAGAACTGGAATATATAATGCTGAGAATAGATCGATGAGAAGCAGCAGAAGAAACTCAACTGGCCAAATGACTGGTTGCATTGGCTCTGTGAGTTTTGCATCACAAAGGAAGTATGCAAATAGATTGATGAAAATCTTTCGTCGAATAACCATGTTTGGAAGTAGGAAATCAAAGAGAAAGCCCGGCGCAACCAGCTCTCGGGCAAGGTCCTGCCAGCAGAAGAATTGTGCAGATAATATGTAACACTTATCAAGCTCTAATGCTGATCTTGCTTCTTCAATGGTGTATATGGCAGCAGATAGGCACGTACATGTTATGTCCAACTAGTTTAAACAGTATCAGATGTAAACTTTTGCAACAGCTATAATTGAAGACCTAAAACTTTGGCCAATGTTTGTTTCATATTCCAAAACTTTTTCAGGACGATTTAAGCGTTTTCAAAAGATTCAGGAATTTCATGAATCCTTGAGGTTTGCTATACTGTTATGGTCAACAATATATTACATTTTAGAGTAATGCTGCCTGATTGTGCCAGAAGAAATGAACTGAATTTGCATTCTGGGGGATTAGTCGATAACATTTATTCCATTCATTGAAAGATATGAATCAAAACACCTTGTTCCACTTTTATTTGCAGAAAGTTTGTCATAGCAGGATTCAGTATTTTCTTACTTTTTATAGGAGAGTGACTAGACTATGGAAACTTGGCTCTATATACAAAAATCCAGTTGCATGAAATCAAAACGTCAAAATCTTCAAGCTGGTTTAATGCCTGTAACAATCACTCCACGTCTTCAATGTTTAATACGCATTGGTGTCATGCATTGTTAGACTATGCAGTGGGAAAAGCCTATGCTGAATCCAAAACGAATCAAAAAAAGACATGGAAGGGAAAAAAATATAAAAAAAAAAGGGTAGGCCAGACCATCTATCTTTGGTAGCATACTCATTCAGTTAGTGAGGGTATATTACATAGGAAAATGAGACTGCGTGATAAATAAAAATCATTTGTGTTGTAAAAATTTAATGAAGGCTATACAGCACAAAATATTTCCCAAATCATAAGTAAAATTTTTTATGAATGCAAACTCAGGAACATTATATATATATATATATATATATATATATATTCAAGTAACTTGACCATGCAATAACAAATAACGTGTTCGCTTTGGGACTATAAGCCCTTCATCAGGTAATCTGAGGGAACATTATTTCACAACCATTGTACTTGTTATATCTTGAATTTTTGCGTCAAGGGGACTTATCGGCATGGTACGCCAGGTCCTTCAGACTTTGAAAAAAGTTATTTTTCTTAAAAAATTTTTTAGAAAAGAAAAAAAAAAATATTATATGTATATTATAAATAGTAAATAATAACATAAAAATAAAGATGGTTTAGGGGTGGGTACTTAATGGTTTAAATCCCTTGAATGTTTTTTTTTTTTTCCAACATGTAGTTATTACATTATCTCTTTCTTAGTTTTTTTTTTTTTTTTTTTTTTTATTTCACAATAACTAAGATAAGTAAATTCACTTATCATAAAATCGTATTTAATTGAATGAATTCTTGTAAACAATCAATTTTATATATAGCACATAACAAATAATTATATTGTTCATATTATAAATGTTACGATTTTATTTGGAAAAAATTTCTAAATAACACTAAGTATACTACATATTAACTCTATTTTTAAATTGATAATTAATTTTTAATCCATATACAATATTTTACCAAATGCATTAATTAACCTTAATTATTTTTTGAATGATTTTTTATACTTATGTAGTTTGAAAATATAATAGTGAAATTATCAATGAAATTTTTATATATATATAAGATACTATAACGCCCTAATTTAACGGCATTACAACTCGCCACATGTCCTTCTCTTGAAAAAGACACGCCAAGGCTATAAAATACTAAACCACAAATATAATTATCTCCAAATTCCACATAAAAAGTTACTTGGGTTATCATTACTACAATTCGTCTCTTAGAAACATAAACTGATATTATCCAAAAGTACTTGTATAAAATCCAAAACATAACAACTTATCTTATAAACATCTTCAATAATAATTTAAACAAACTCTATATACTTTGTATGGTCTTCAAAGATCTTTTCTCATAATCTTCTTTATCCAAAATCTGTTAGTCACCAGTAGGAAAGTTGAATCTACTAACGTCATCCCCCATGGTCAACATAAAAGTCATATTCAGACAATACTCAACCAACATCATCTTCACCTGCACTTGAAAAATAAACGATTGAGCAAAACGCCTAGTACGCTATACCACACACACATACACGTGAACACACATCAAGCAAATTCACATGCATCATATGCTTATGCAACATCCATAGGTTTTATTATCTTTTGATTAACCAACAAGCAGCATAGTTTAAGACTATTCATGACTAATCCTGAGCCCGGAGTAACTCATGACCTCGATTCTCAAACTTTATATAAATAGTTATATACATATATATTGATGTTGGGTACTCCCCACACATTTGCGTTCCACCATACGGATCGGAACAACTCCTAATTTACCAGAATCATCTCTAGGTGCAACTCCACTTGGGACACCGCCACACAAGAATCATTAGGTTGCTAGCATTAGTATTACACTACTGTCATGGTCTTTACTAACCGCAGCTAAGCACAAGCAGCAAATCAAATTAAAAGGCCTAATAGAATGAGGTCAATTTATGCAATTCTAAACCTACAAGCATAAACAACAAACAAGGTAAGGTCGTACCTGGATTCGCCTTCAAAAACTCCAAATTTACCAACAAAATCTATTGAAAGGTTATAAACCCTAATTTCACCAGAAACCTAATCATCAACATCTATCAAATCAAAATCCAATTCCACATTCATAATTTAATCCTAACCCTAAAATCCACAATCTCAAAACATAAGATTTATAACATGAGACCTACACACTTATCTTCCAAGATCACCAAACAACGAAAGCCTAGAACGTCAATTTCTCCAAATTCCTCAAAAATCCTAAAATCCTCAATCGAAAATAGCTATCATATAAGATTCCATCTTTTAACATAACAAAGATTGAAAGGATTCAATATTTACCTAGAACATTGGATCTCACACCTTCCTGATTGTAGAACCAAGATCTCCAAATCAACACCATTGATATAAAGAAACCCTAATTCACTAGAATAACCGTTCACCATTATTTATGCATTCACAATTCATCTTCAACAATATATATGATTCAAATTCTCCTAACAACTTAAGATCTATGAACTATAGTTTCGGATTGAGTTTTACCTTCTTCAATTGATTGTAGATATGAAATCCTCAATTTCCACACTTAGGGTTTTCCTTCAATTTCCACCATAGATCAATTCTCTTCACGAAACAACAACACAATCTTAGAAAGAAAACATTCTGGAATAAACTAAAGGATTAGGAGAGGTTACTTACCCAATTCCTTGATGAAATCCACCTTGGAGAGTGTTTACTAGGGTTTCTATATGTTTAAGAGAGGTTATGAGGGTTATGATTGAGTTTAGGATGTATTTATAGAGTTAAATCTCGAAGGGATATAGGATGGATGCGTAGGAAATAAAGCTGGCGGCTTAAAACTCTAGGGTCGCAAAATAAAATCCAAGGCTACCACTTAGGCCGACGGCCTTCTTAGGTACGCCGACAGCCTACCCATGTACGTCGGTGGCCCAAAGGCCGGCATAGAGCCAAATTTCCCATTTCTCACAATTTTTCCTCCGAAGCTTTAAGCTGGTGTTTAAGCTGTCATCCATTGTATTTAGGTTGGTAGCTTAGAATTATAAGCTGGTGGCCTATATGCCGACCTACTCTAAAATCGTCCAATCATTCGCGTACGTCTTATTCAGTCCAAATTCATCTGGGGTATTGACTGAGGAATGGTATGACAAATTCATCGGTTAAGGGTCTATTTATAGAGGTACATTGCTTAGGAAAAACGCTAGGTTCATGTCCAAATTAAGCAGCCTTCTGCCAAAATCCATTCTTAATCAAAGTCTTTGCCATGTGAACACAATACAATTATATTCAAACTTTAACCATAAAACCTTCTTATTTAATGTCCTTTAACACTTTGACCCTTCTTAATAATCCTTTTATATACTTTTGAATTGACCATAAAATCCTCTTATTTTATATCAAATGACACACTTGCCCTTCTTTATAATTTATTTATCTTTATATTACAGATGCAATATAATTGCAATAACAAGTGGATACAATATAATTTTTTATCTGTTTGTTTTATCATGTTGTAGTAATTTTGACATCATACTTTTATCGTTTTCAAACATATATTTTTCAAGAAATAGATTCTCATGAAAAACTGAGATTTTTACTCATAAACTAATCAAATAGTTGCAGTGATTCCATACCTTGTTACAAAATAAAATAACTCAAGATGTTCCACTTTATATTATCCGTACGTGGGTAAAATGTTTGATACTCAAATTGATTATGCAATTGATACATCTGAAAAAAATTTGAGAGCTGATTCAACTTTCATATGAATTATTTTAAGTCCTCTTCCACTTGTAGTCGTTAGGTTCTGTTTTGGACCAATGGAAAAGACATACAGAAATATTGCTAATCTTATCTTACATGGCTTAATTAGTTTTGGCAGCTCCAGCATCAATGGTAATAGTCCAGTAAGTACTAAAATAGTTGGTCTAATGTTGGATGACAACTGGTCAACCCATTAGCATCATTTATAGAAGTACCAGCTTGGATAAAAAAAAATATAAAAATAAAAAAATCCTAAGATTTAGATAATACTAGGTAGAAGCATACTAGATCAAATCCTATCCCAACGGTTGGGTCCAAATAATCGAAAATTACTACTCTATATCAATTTGGACAATATGTAAACCCATGGGGATTTTAAACGTCCATCAACTTTGTTGCTCTAATTAGCTTTTGAATAATTTAATTTATATTAAATTATTTTTTACCAATTATATATTAAATTATTTACTCTATATCATTTTGCAAAGGGTGGTCCAGTTAATATTTTTCATTTATTGGCTTTTGGAAAGATAAAAGGGTTAATATGGTATATGAAATTTAACAAAATATGTATTAGGTATTGAATTTTAAAATTGATTAATTTAGTACCTAAACTTTAAAATTGATTAATTTAGTACCAAAAAGAACTTTTAATGAACGCCAATAGTATCCCCGTTGATTTTTTTGATGTATTAAATTGATCAATTCAATAGTTTATAATTACTTGCATATTTTGTCAAAGTTTTGGTATCATTTGCGACTTTATCCTAAAGGCAAAATAAAAGTATAAATATTCGTGTAACCTCTCTTTCAAGTTATATTTATGGGCCTATAAAAGAAAAACCAAAGTAAAAGGTCCCCTATTTCTTATGGGGTGGCTTTTAGGTGTTTACAAAATAGAATAAAATTAGGGCGAAGTTTTAGGTCTCAACAAATATAGAGATATAATGTCATTATTTTATTTGGTTGCAGTCGATTGACTCGATTTTGTGAGATAGATCTGAGTTTGTAATACAAGCACTTAAAATAAAAGAGATTAAATATAATAAATATTGAAATAAAGATTATATAAAATTTATTCAAAGTGAAGCATATGATATTTAAGAAAGTAAAACTTACCAAGATGAAGAAAATTTGCTGATATACTAGAGTTAGTTTTTAATTTTTTCTTTTAATAACAAGCATAACTTTTATTTAAACTGTAATCAAGGTATTTATTGATACAAACTTAAATTTTGAGGAGCCTAATACGGTCCAGTCTCTCCTGAAGTATGTCTTAAATGATGGGTTAGCATCTAATAGGTAGATACGGAATTCTGCTAGAATAGATCAAAGAATAAATAATTGCAATTTATTGTTTAATAATAATAATAATAATAATAATAATAATAATAATAATAATTATATGAAAAAACCAAATGAAGTAATAGCTTTACAAAAGTTATTAAACAAAACCTTTTTTTTTTTTTTTCCTCCCACAATGCACCTTTTATCGGAGAAACCAAGTTCGACTTAGACAACAAATCTTCCTCCTCTAGCTGTATAGTTGACATAAAGGCTGGCAATTCATATTTATATATCATAATTCATATCTCGTCCTTGGGTTTAAGCAGATTATTTGTATTTGAAATCTTAGCCTGTAAATGACGTATTAGTTAATCAAGTTTAAAAGTTTAAACTTATGATTCGACTCATTCAATAAATATGTGTCACTTTATCGAAACTTTTTCATCAATTGAATAAATTTTAAAGTTCACAATAGTTCGAGTATCTATTCGAAAGATATGTTTTTAGTATTATATTTGAAACTAATAAAAAACTATAGGTAAATTATATTGAAAAATATCAACATTTGAACATAAATTTATTTAAAATACTAAGGATTCGAGTGGTTAAAAATGAAGGGAAAATTAATTTATTTAATATATAGACACTTTAAGTGATTACAATTAGAATCAATGTTTCACAAAGTGAGTTAAATAAGCATTCATAATTGACTGTAAGGAACATTAAGAAAACTTAATTAAAAATTAATCAAAACATTGATACTTTAAATAAACTCTGCGAAGCCTTAGCACTGATTACTCTTTTTAAATACTTAAAATATTATAGTTAGAGATTAGCAGGTAAACCTATCGTACCCACATGAACCTTACTTGACCAAGTAGGTTCTAGGTGAGTATTCGGAGTCAATGAGATAAGTTTCAAGTACAAAATTTTTGAAACTTGCTCCCACATAGTAGGGTATGGGTATGAGCTTTCTATACCTTATATCCATTTTGGATCCTATACTTTACTAAATATAGGGTACATGTTTTTAGGTACTCTATACACATCCTATAAAATTGGATAAAATAATATTAAATTATTAATAATAAAATAGTATTTTTTATTATAAATTTTTTTTGTTAACTTAAATATTATTTAAGGCAATGATTCTTTTTTGTCGTCTTAAATAGTTAGCTTTTGATAATACTACATTCTTTTAATTGCCTTTGATGGCTTAACCTAAAAAATATTTTATGCATTACCTAAGGATAATTAAACTAAAATACAAATCTTTTAATGAATTTGTAGTAAATATATTTATTCTTTTACCATTTTTGTTATTTTCTCTTTTTTTTTTCAATTATAAAATACAAATCTTTTAATGAATTTTTGGTAAATATATTTGTTCTTTTGCCATTTTTGTTATTTTCTCTTTGTTTTGCTTTCAATTAAAGAAAGTTACAGGTTTTAACTTTCACATATATATAAATCCCTCATATTACATAACTTGTGATATTAATAATTACTTTTCAAATTACTTTCTATTAGCTATTTATGTGAATATATGAAAATAAGGTAATTTTACATGCTACATGAAATTATATATACTATAAACTTAAATGGAAGACATATCCACTACTGGTGAGAAATTTTGATTGAAGTCAATGCCTTTCTATTGATTGAACCCTATGAATTTTGCCTTCTACCTTAGTTGTAAGTTATTCTCTTTAGTCTTTAATCTGTAGATACATTTATTCTTTTAATGGCTTCTAGCCCTTTAGTAGCTTCACTAAATCATAAGTATAGTTCTCATTAAAAAGAAGAAAAAAATCCAACCCTTCTTGCATGTCTTTTACCCATCCCCATTTCATTTCATGCAACATAACGTCTCAATAACATTCCGACCTCCCCCATCTATCGGCATTACATAATTATGTGATTGTATCTAGTGGATAACTTTCTCACGCATGTGGACCTTCTTAGCTCTATTTGTTGATCAAGTGCTTAGGCTTTATATCATCTTCAGTTATCTTATCGTATCCCTAATCATTATTAAATTCTTCATGTATTGGCACTAGATCTACATTAGTTAGGATCTCACTAGAGAATTTGGACTTCTCTAGCTTTTCTATGTTTTTAATGGTCTAATCTTCTAAAAAGACCGCATCTTTACTTCTAACAAATTTCTTTTGCACATGATCCTATAATTTCTACTCATAATCAACATGTGCATAATTCTAAAAAATACATTGCTTTGAATTTATATCAAGTTTTGCTCTTTCATCCTTGATCAACCCATTGCCAAATATAATCACTTTTTTCTTGTGCATGATTTCCCAATTTCATCATAACTATCTTTTGGATTTGCCTTATCATCGACTAAAGGTACATACAAATATTTGAAGTATAAAAGATCTTTCATCATTGACTTCTAAATTGAATAATTTAAAGAATTTAATTTTATCATAGTACCGATGGATTCACCATACTTGCAACACAAGAAATCAATTTTATTTTTTTCTTTTCCCTTCTTTAAATCTCGGGCCCAATACCTCTTGTAAAAAAATAAAATAACATCTTATAACACCAGGCTTTATGTGGAAAACCCCAATGGGTGAAAAAAACCTCGAGTTCATAGTGCAAAATCTCCCACTATCAACAAATAATGGGATTACGATATTTTTCTTCACCAGCTAATTTAATGGATATCCAAGCCTTCACCAAATCGATAGATATCATTATATTCATAAAACTTATTAATTCAAGACAAACATGAAAGTACATATTCAATCTGAATAGTTTAGAAGGACTAGTGAAGTATGGAAGCAATCACCTTATAGTACTCTATACCACGAATTCAATAGGAAAAATTTTGACAGATCTAGATTCAATAAGTTATCTAAACGTGGATCTGAAGTTACTTTTTCGAAAACAAAATTCTTATAGGTTCATAACTTGTGAAACTAATGATCTTTTCTCAAATTTCTAATTTCAACCAAGTTTAACACAAAAAGATGCTTTTGCTTTTCAAATCTTGTAAAGTTGAGGTATGCTTGTTCTTCTCAATTTTCAAGTCATTGAGTTCTAGTACTCGATCTAATCTTCTCTATGGAAGTATGAGCATGTGTGTGTGTGCGCGCATGAGAGAGAGAGAGAGAGAGAGAGAGAGAGAGGAAGGGAGGGAGGGAGATGGAGAGGGAGAGAAATTATGTGTATTGTGCATGGAAGGACACTAGAGAAAAGAGCAAGTAGATAATAGAATAAAAAGTTAAATTTCAAAAATTGGATATACTAATAATAGTAAAAGAGTTTGATAGGTAAACAAGAACATTAAGATGTAAATGAGATAAACCCACTTGCAAACTATTTGAATTTGGTTAAATACTTACTCGAACTTAACCACATTTGAGTCATGTTCAAACTCAAACAACTCAAGTAATTATTGAGTCAAGTTGAGGTTCATGATTTTTTATTTGACTAACTTGTGCTTTATCAAACTTGAGCCGTATACAAGTGCTAATTGAGTGGTAATCAAGTTTGAATTTCAACATTATTTAATTGAAGTTAATAATTTTTTAGACTACTACATCGAAACAAGTTTAATTGATTAACTTCGAGCTTGCTGAGCACTTTGAAATTTTAGGTTGGGCTATGTGAATTATGGTTTGAAAGTGATGGCCATATTTACATTTTGTTCTCCTAATGTTATAAATGCATGTTGATAAAAGGACAAAAACGGTATGAGATTTAAACACATGATCTCTTGGATATTAAATCAAGTACTTAACTGTTAAACTATTTTTATTTTCATATCTTTTTGCTTCTTAACATGTATAATAATAAATATATTTTTATTTTTACAATTCAAAAAATTAACTTTTATGAGTCTGAAGGATTGGGCACAATTCCCCCCTTCCCACTAATCCTTTAATGATAGATATAGATTTAAATTATGTGTTTAGTTCTTAAATTACTTATAGAACTTAATTATAATGCTATAATTACTAAACATTCTTATTAACATAATAGTAGTGATATCTAAATTAGAACACCTTTATAATGTATCAAAACTACTAATTTGTTATTAATTGTATATTGTTTTGCTTGTACAAATAACAAAACCATACTTTATAGATTGTGATAGTTACCATTTGACCAACTATAATTTTACATGGTCACTTCTAAGGAAATTGTTATGAAATAAAATTTAAAGATGGAGATAAAACTTTCTACTAGTGACCTCACATGAATTTTTTTTTCTTTTTTATATTGATAACTCAATTTTTTTCTAGTTTTTTTTTTTTTTTTTGTTAAACTTAAGAATAATAGTCAATTAAAACTATCCTAATTTTTGAAATATTTAGTAATATATCACCATATTATATTTTCTTATATCTCAACTATTAAACATAATAATAATAAAATTCTCAACTACTTGTTTAGATCAAATGAATAGAATAGAAAGGATAGTTAGTTTGCAATTTTTTCCTCTAGATTGAGGGCTACTGTTAGCAATAAATGAGCCAATATTATGGTTGATCTCGTGTTTAAGAGGTGGTGATCAAATTTACCAAGCTTTTTTTCTCCAACTTGTACAAGCCAGCAAGCATCGTAACGTTGTTGCCTAATTAAATACGGAAGTGTAGGTGGTAGACATGTTCTTGTCTCCTGTGGTGGAAATTCACGTGCTGCTTTCAACTAAGTTAAACAGGAAAAAGGCGCATGTGTGGACACCATGTGCAGATAGGATGGGCCTGTTCTACAGTCCTGTTTCTATTCCAATATTGACTTTGAACTAAATATGTACAACAGCCACAAGCTTTCCAGAAAAAGGAATAATAATAATAAATAAATAAATAAAGCACATAAACCACCTTAAAAATTGTCACAAATTAAATCAACGCTTTTATTTATGACATATTGAATAAATTTATTTAATACTTCAATTTTAGGTTCTGTTTATTTTGAAAAAAATTATTTGCTAATAAAAAAGGTTTTCCTTGAAAAGGGATTTTCAGATATTTGACTAATTTTATAAAAATAGTTTTTTGTTTGTTCGTTTCAATAATAAAAATATCAAGATAATTAAAAATAAAATAATTATATTAGAATGAATCTACATACATAAAAATATTAGAAAATTAATAATAGATATCGTTCTAGTAAATGATTTATAGATAAAACTCATAAATCGATGAGAAAATAACTTATGCTTTTATAATCCGTCGCTTACTCAAATCTGGTAGAGGTTTGGACTTGAAATAAATGGGCTTGGATTGCGAAAGTAGAGATTTCTGCAAAACAATAAAGGAATAGTGGCACACCTTGCATGGATCAGTAACCATTCCGATACTTAAGTCAGTATTTGTCATAATTAGTCTATGATCTAAGTAAGAGTAATCAAGTTCAACATTATCTTTCTCCAAAGGGGTAGATGAGTATTATAAGTAGTTACGACGAAATGACCGTAATGGACAAGTGGGTAGTTGGAGGTCGTGTTGGATCGTGGATAATTGGAGGCCACATCTCCATTATCTGTAGGTCGAGACCGACTAAACCTCCACATTGAGTGTGGAAATACTCGAGCGACTTTTGTAAGCCAGGACCGATCGAGTTATCATGTTAAGCAACTAGAGTTATGAAGATATCTAAGTGACTTTCATAAGGCTCAGCATTGAGCTTCTTGTCTAATAAACTGAGCTAATGGGGCCTGGGCCTATTGGTCCATCCTAGTTCATAAGGCTGAAATTGGGTAGGCCTATTGTCAAGAATGGACCATCAACAATTGTCTCCCATACTCCTTTTATCTTCCGAGCAAGGAAGTAATCTTGGTATCAAGGTCGACCGAGTGAGTCTAACATTGGATTTATGGATTGGGTGACGATTCACAACTTAGTTGATTCTTTAGGTCCTAAAGTGGACTAATTGAAGTGTTATTTGAACCTGACCATGAGGTCGTAGGTTCTTTTCCTATAGATGGCACTAAATTTTGTTTATTTGAATTCGATAGAGGTTTGGACTTGAAAAAAATGGGATAAAACTACAATAATTAAGGTTTTTGCAAAACAGACAAAGGATAAATGGCGCGTTGAGCGTGTGTCCATGTAGTCACTCTAATGCTTTAGTTAGTATTTGTCATAATCAGTTTGTGATTTAAGTAAGAGTAACCAAGTGCGATATTACCTTTCCTTAGAGGGGCAGATGATTTTATATAGGTGGTTAAACTAGCCGTTATGTGTGGGCGAGTGGGTGGTTAGAGGCCGTTGGGATCGTGGATGATTGGAGGCTATAGTAGGATTGCGGACGATTGGGGCCATGACCTCGTTACTTACAGGCCAAGACTGACTGAGCTCTCTACACCAAGTGTAGAGATACCCAAGCAACTTTTTGCAAGCTGGGACTGGCTAAGTTATCATGTCAAGCGACTAGAGGTATGGGGATATTCGAGTAACTTTCGTAAGGCTCGACATAGGGATATTCGAGGCCTGGGCCTATTGGTCCAACTCAATTCATAAGGCTCTCAAATCGAACGAATCTATGGTCAAGAATGGACCCTCAATAGTTTTCCCTTTACTTCTTTTGTCTCCCGAGCATGGGGAGTAATCCCAGTGTTGAGGCCGATCGAGTGAATTTGGCTTTGGATTTATGGACTGGGCAGTGATTCACAGCTTAGTTGATCCTTTGGGGTCCCAAGGTGGACCGTCATGGTGTTATTTCAAATAATTCTTTAGTAACCTTTTCGGATTTTCGTAGGAATTTTTGTGTTGGCATATATCATAAAGTATGGGACATGATAATTATCACATTGTCCCATGTCAGACGATGCTATCTTACGTCATTTAATTTAGACCATTGTTAACTTTTCACATTCCCATCATTACTTCACCTTTTTTTTAGGGTTTCGTCCAGCTTTATAAATATCCCTATTGAGTGGTGATCATACTCTTTTTATTCACACACTTCACTCTTTCTTGTCATCATTTGTCAAATTTCTCACCTTCGAACATTCATATTTTAATGCTTCAAAGGTTAGTGAGAGTTGCAACTGTTCACGTACTGTGAGTGAGGCTACTCATGGTGGAAACCCCAGGATGATTCCCCCATTCCATCAACAATGCAGTTGGCCCCTATTACCTAAAACATGTGGAGAGTAAGGTGAAGGAATATAATCTTTCTATTGATGACTATTCAACACCCCCATCCCCCCAATGAGAGTAACCGCTTGTTTTCAATTGTGCCCTAAGATTTTCACTTGGTGTGAGAGATTAAAGAAGGCGATCTTCGAGATATCTATGATTCTCCATCTGATTTAGGCTCAGGTAATGGGCCAAACCACTTCTATATTAGGTTCACTGAGGATAGTCTTCAGAGGATTCAAGAATTGTACTTTTCCAAAACACTGAGTGAATACTCTATCATTGTTCCTGGCCTAATGATCGACTGACTGTGTGTATACAAGTCAAGGTTTTATGTGTATTCTAAGTGTCTAGAGTTAAGGCTGCACAGTCCAATCTCTGATTTTTGAGAGGAAGTGTTAAATTACTTTAACTAGAGTCCAAAACCCATTTGATGCTGAATTCTTAGATGTTGTTGATCGCTCTAGAGGCTTCATGCATTGGTTGAGGTTGCCTCCGACCTTGCCTCAAGCGTCATTGCTTGCCAATGACTAAGATATTATATTGGAGTTGAAGTTCTTTGTGGATTGGCATCACGTGTAGGTATCGGGCCCTTGAATGCTAAGGGCATTGTTTGATTCTATGTGCACTGGGGTCATTACTTCATAGACCCTCTTGAGCGATCAATAACCTCTAAGAATTCGACATCAAATGGGCTGGACTCTAGTTAAAGTAATTCGATACTTCCTTTTGTAAACCAGAGAGCAAAAAGCAATACCTGAACTCCAGACACTTGAACTAATTATCTACATATTTTTTTTATGAAACTAACCAGCTCTTAGTTTAAAAAAAAAAAAACATTATTTTTTGAATCAAACATAAAACTAATCATCTACATGTCAGCTATTTGTAATTGAAAACCAACCCTACACATTATCTTAGGCAAAATTACAGAGATTTGCCTCTTTCTTTTCTATTATTACTTTTTTTTTTTGTTTATAAATGTGTTCTAATCCAAATTGGTACAAGTAATAAATTAGTCTCTCTTTCTTTCAATGGTTCCTACAAGCCTACAAGTTTAAAATTAGTCAAGGAGAAGTTAACAAATTAGGTGAAAGAAATTTGTGAATACTAATATTATTTTTAGGGCCAATGAAAAGCCTTTCTTCTTCTTCTTTTAATGATAATTATGAAAATTAAGAGGTCTAATATATGGTTCAAAGTTCTTTCTTATCCGTGGAAGAGCTTAAGCATCTTTAGTATAATAGATGCTAGTTAGGGTTTTTTTTTTTCATGTTTTATTTCCATTTGAATTTGGATTATTAAGTGTTTATGGTCTATTAATGGTATTTTCTTGGCAACTAGGTGCTGGACTCAAACTTATAACATTTCTAGGCGATTTTGGATATGGATGTTGCCTACACAAAGTATATTAGAACTAAGGGTGGGCATGGATCAGTTTGGTTTTTTTTTTTTTCATCCCAAACCAAACCGTTAAATAACGGTTTGGTTCGGATTATAAATTTTTAACTCATTAAATAACGGTTTGGTTCGATTTGGATTACGGTTTAAATCAAAATTCTAACTAAAAATCTAGTTTTTTTTTTTTTTTACATTTGTGTAATTCTTAAATATTTATATCATTTTACAAAGTTGATTTATAAACCATAACAAAATACTTTATAAATTCATCATACTTTTAATCTATAGTTCTCTATAAAATCAATTATCCACGAATAAAATACATTCACTAACCGATACATAGTAAGTCATAATTTATGATTTTTAATATAATCATCATTGTCAATTATCTACCAATAATTTAGCTAAAATAAAAACATCTATAAATAAAATTCATCAATGAATAAAATGATTAGTTGACAAAATATATTAAACAATTAATACATAATGAAAGTTTATAACTGAATAAATAAATTTCATACTTTACAAAGTTAAAAGCTATTGAAAAAAACAATAGTTCATCATCAACAAAAAATTACATATCATGAGCTTAAAAAAAATTAAAAAAAGGACAAGTTGATTTTAATTAATATTCACCAAATAATAAATATCAAATGAAATCATATAAACATATAGTAAAATATTATTATATTTTTCTAAAACGGTTTGGTTCGGTTTTACGGATTGGTTTGGTTTACTTCCAAACCAAACCATAAATTTACGGATTTGTTCAGATTTAAAAAATTTCAAACCAAACCATGAAAAAAAAATCATATTTTCAGTTTAGATTGTTCGATTACGAATTGGTTTGGTTCGATCAGTTTTTTTGCCCACCCCTAATTAGAACTCCCTAGTGATACTAAAGGAAATTGAGAGTATTATAGGGAGTGACATGACAACATCTTTTTTATTTAATTATAACGGTATCTCATGTAAATTGTAATTACACAGTAAGTCAAATTAGTTTATTGATGGTCATTTCTAATAGATTAATTTGTCAATATCATTTTTTCCTTTTTTTTTTTTTTACTTTCTAACTAAAACCTATAAAACCCATAAAATAAATTTTTCCTTTTCTATTTATCAGAAGTCCAAAAAATATAATAAAAAACAATCTTTTTTTATTTTATTTCCTACACATAAAAATCAATGCCTTTACTCCTATTGTGGTGCAGAATTGTGCAAAGGGGCCAAGCCAACCCTTCCTACTCCCTTTACTGGTTAAGTGAACTAACCTGCATAATAAAGCGAGTAAAAAATATTGGTCCAACCTACACTACATGAGTTGATGGGTCAAGCAGACTAACTACCTACCTTTTAAGATTTTTTTAATGCAAAAATTTAACATTATAATATTATTATGCTACAACGAATGTTATTTTTAATTAAAATTAAGAATACATTTGTAGTTTACTTTATTTTAAAATTATTAGAGTTAAAAATCAAGGATTTGATTAGTTGGTTTGATAAGAAAACATTTTAGTTTCCTTTATTGTTATTTTTTATTAGAGTGATTCTTCAATAGTGTTGGGTTGCATTAATATTGTTTTTCCTTATATGATTGCTAATATCATGATCCTTTGTTGTGACATTTCAACTTTCAAGTTTAATTATCAGCTCAAAATCATGGATTAATCCACTTAATGGAACTAGAATACCAATTCCATGGATTGAGAACTAAATGATATTTTCATGAAAAAAAACTAGATGGAGAAATCAGTATGAAACTAGTTCCAAAACTAAATTGAACAAAGTTGTAGAAGTTTGCAAGAAATTGTAATTACAAATATAATGGCTAACATAAAGTTTAAAAATTGTAGTTTTGTTTTTAAATTTTTCCTCTTTGCGGGTTTGTGAGTCAACCTACACCTACAATAGGTCTGCCTAGTTTAATTTGCGAATTGAGTGGGGTAGGCCAAAATATGGTTTGAAATTTTTAAGAGTAAATTACATCAAAAGGTATTAAGAGCTAAATTCATTTAAAATATCAATGTTTTGAGTGGTTAAAAAGAGGTATCAAAATTTTAGGGTAAGTTCATTCAAGGTATCAATATTTTAAGCAATTAAAAAGATGCATCAACGTTTGAGAAAATTAGCTAAATAAAGTATCAATTAAATAAATTTAATTGAAAACTTATCCAAATGTTGATACCTGAAATAAACTTTGTAAAATGTTGATACCTCATTTAATATACTTTGCTAAATGTTTACACCTCTTTTTGGCTGCTCAATGTTGATATATTATGGTATGATTTACCTAAATTTTTAAATCAACCCACTTTTGGCACAACTTATACAAGGTCAAAGCTTATTATATTTGGTATCAAAGACTACTATTTACTTGTTTTGATTAGGTAAGTGTTCATCATTTCTTGGTTGCAATTTTAGAGTGAAAGATATTGGGTTTTGTTGTGGTTGGAGATTATCATTTATCGAAAAATTTGTTGGGATTTAGTTTTTAATGATGAGGGCAAATTTAGAGGTTGTGGTTAATTGATTATAGAAATTATTAATCTTTTGGATCCATATAAGAGTGGTGATTGAGTGACAAAGCAAATAAGAATAGCCTTCTTTATTAACAATACATGTCAATATGAATTTTGGTGTGGTAATTGAGTGATGAAACAAGTAAGAATAGATTATAGAAATGATTAATATTTTGTATCCATATAAGATTAATTATAATAATGTGGTGATTGAGCGATGAAACAAATAAGAATAGCCTTCTTTATTAACAATACATGTCAATATGAATTTTGGTGTGGTAATTGAGTGATGAAACAAGTAAGAATAGATTATAGAAATGATTAATATTTTGTATCCATATAAGATTAATTATAATAATGTGGTGATTGAGCGATGAAACAAATAAGAATAGCCTTCTCTATTAACAATACATGTCAATATTAAATTTTGTGTAGCATTACTACTATTAGGAATTGCCATCTATGTTTGGGAGAGCCATGATAATTATCCTATAATACATGGTACAATATCTAATAACACATTATTTGGTTATGAATAGATAAATTATGTTATCTCCTCTATCCCTAGAGAAAGTCCACCAAAGTTTAGAATAGGTTAAAAGGTCGAGAATTGAGCATTATGTGTGTGTGTGTGTATCTCGAAATCATCTAGTGACAATAAGATTTAAGATATCTTTAGGTTATAAAGATTCCATTAGAAGTTGTTGATGTAAGTGAAAATATGAATGGATAGGAGATTAAGATATCTTTTGAAATGAAATTAGAAAATATATATGTGAAAATTTAGATGAGTCATAAGATCTAGAACCATCAATTGAAGAAGTAACTGAAGATGCAAATAAATCTAGTACAGCTAGTATAATGAGCTTTTCATTATGATGGCTAAGCAATTTCCAGCTTTATATGTTATAAGTCAAGCATGTTATGCTTTTTATTATAACTACTAAAAAAATCATTTAGAGCCTAATAATTTTATTGAATGATCCATGACATGTGTATAGAAATTGGGTTTCTAGTGAGGTTATATGTTTGCATATGTTGAAAATATGCAATTTGTTTATTTATTCAGATTCATATTTGATCCAAAAGGATTTGCTTCCTAAAGTTTAGATCAAATCTTCCCATATAGGGAGGGAATGGTGGTAATTATAGGTCCCAATAATTAACTCTAGGGCCTAAGCTTTATTGCAAGTAAAGTTAGGTTGGAATAGAGTCAAAAGATAAGGAATTTATAGAGAAGATGTCCTAGTAGGGTGTTTTTGGAAGGAAACATCTAGAGTATTCATCAAAATTTCTAAAAAAAGATATCATATTCAAGAAATACCAAAAGTTCCAAACTCATCACCAAAGTTTTAAACCCTTTCAACAATTACGAGTTTTTCTTTTAGATTGTCTGTTTTTTTTTATTGTTTCATGTTATTAATTTGTATTATTAAGTATTAGGAATTTTATCTAGCAAAAAAAAAAAAGGTAGAAATTTATATTTTTTTAATCATAGTTATATCTTTTATAAGTTATTAGCTACAAGGAGTCTTATTTTCTCATGTATAAGATATGAATCTTTTATAAGTTATTATATAATGAGTCTTATTTTCTCAGTACATGACACTTGTACTTTTAAAATTGAAGGCAAAAAGTGTACTCAAGGCACAATGCCTTATAATTGCATGTGGTAAGAAGTGAAAAGAAAGTGCTCATTGTACTACATTCAAGTGCACATATTAAAACATTATAAATTTTTTTATGCATAAAAATATCATATTAAATACTCATATTGTTGATTTCATAAAATAAATAATCAAAAAGTTGTAAATTGGTAACTTGAGTGAAATTTTAGAAGTTTTCAAATATCCTTTAAATCCCTCTTCATTGCTTATCTACTATACAGCACCAAGATAAATTTACAACACCATAGAATGAGCAAGTATAACAACAAAAATAGCAATGTAAGAGAGAGAGATTTACTCATTGATGTAGGTAGTTGCATAATCTGCTCTTCTATCCTCACATTAGAGACTTGATATATTCCATATTGTTATATTAAGTAACAAATGAGGAATAATAATGAAAAGGAATTTCAAGAGTTTGGCACAACATGAAAACTAGAAAAAAATAGGAAAAGTAACAAATGAGGAATAATAATGAAAATGTCTTTTAAGAGTTCAACGCAACATGAAAACTAAAAATAACAGGAAAAGTGTCAAATTTATTACTTGAACTTGGCATAAAAATTTAATTTAGTACTTGAACTTGAAAGTGGTTAATTTAATACCTAATTGAACTTTTTGTAACTATTTTTACTATATCATATAATACGGTTTTATTATTCACTAATGTGAAAGAGGAAGCCTATTACTATTAGATGGTGCCTGGGAGGTGTAAAAAATTCACTAATAGGCTATCTCTTCCGCATCAGTAAATAGGGAAAACGTAAATGAGATAGTAAAAATAGCTATAAAAGTTTGATTATATGTTAAATTGATTTTTTCAAAGTATTAATTGAATTTTCGTGTAAAGTTGAGACATCAAATATGACATTTTACCTAGAATAATATAAAGATGTCCTCTAATTGAGCTTCAAAAAATAGCTCTGAGTACTGCTTTAATGTTCTTTCACATTAGATGTGCATATATTAGTTTATAAGTATGCTTTTCTCATTTCTTTGGTTATATTATTATATTGCTTCTTTCATCTCTTGGCTATTGTGTATATAAGTTTCCTTTTCTTGTTTATTTTAAAATAGAAAATGATGGAGACTATAGATAACCTTTGAAGATGAATGAGAATGAATCATAAACTTCTTTAATTTTGAAATCCTTCTACTAATGCTTGAATATAACCATTATAGATCTTCTAAAATATGCTCTTTGCCATAATAATATTTTTGAATGGAAAGCTTTGATTACTATGAGTTATCTCTAAAAGGAAATGATATCTTGATCGAAATATCATGTCTACTCTAAAGATCTTTTACATATTTGCTTCTTTAATTAAAACTTGAATGAGCTGTCACACAATATGCTTTCTATTTCATGTCGCAGTAGGCCTTTTTCTTTGAACGAAATGTGCACATATTTTGATCATATACAACTATGTAGAAATTCAATCCAACATATTAATTTCATAAAATTAATCATAAAAATTGAACTTCTTAATATCTATTAGTGATTATGATGATGAAAATGGATTTAACATCCCCATTGAATGCTTGATTTAACTTTTAATGAAACATATTGAATGAATTTCTCTCATATTTTCAAGGAAGTTTAAGCTTTAACAAAAAATGATCTATGCTATAAGTAAAAAGATTCTAATTAAACCTATTAGCGGTCGTTCAATCACTTTTGTTATCACCAAAGCACCATATGAGAATCTAACACATATTCATATTAGACCAACAAAGGCTATTAGAAGTCAAATATTAAATTAAAATATCATCATATTCACAAAATGAGAACCATAGGCATAAAAATATTAATATTAGAAACTATACTACTAGTCTTTCTTCATAAGATAGTAAATATGAAATTATATTTTAAAAGGTTTCAATCACTCCTTAAATTCGTCATTAACTCCATTTAAATCATCATCACTTTCATTAGGTTTATACAAGAAATATAAATTAATAGCATGTTATGTCTTTAAATGATATTATCTTCATATGTCACGCGTAGGTAAATATTTAAATAAAAACTTTAGGATATAAAATTGTATATAAAAGTTAGATACCTAGAGTTTATATTTTGTATATAAAAATTGACTTAGATATGGATTTAGAATTATTATTTCTCACAATTCTGATGTGAATATTACCATGTTCCACCATATTTTGTTTTTAATTAAATAGGATATAACCTATAGTTTATAATTGTTAATTCTAAAAAGCTAAAAATAATAAAAAATCTCCTATATAAAGTTTTGACTTATCTCCTATGCTTAGTGAATTCGAGTTATATATCATGTTGGATTATAAACCCTAAATAAGAATAGTGAGCAGGTTTAGTAGATCTACTATTGAATTTTGCTATACCAATGAAAATTATAAATTAGAAAAATATTATAAAAAAATCTTTTTATCTCTTTTTACCCTTTTTCCCATATACGGGATATCCACTAGTAAATAAAACGTTTTGCAAACTTTTATAAAAGTATCATATAGTTATTTTATTAGTCTATCAATATTGTCCTGCGATTATAGCAGTTGATAAATCCTACTAGATGCTTCCTTGACAACTCGCGAACATAATGAAATAAGGTATCCCCTTCACCCCTAGGGTTCTTAGGGGAAACAACAAACAGAGGCGCCATGTCCAAAGCTGAGCCTAAAGGAATACCAGTCGGTAAAGCCACATCATCATCCAATTCATTGTTGTTAAAGGAAAGGATATGCGTAGACCTCTTCGATCTTCTTAGATTGGACACTTTACTGAAACTAGATAGTGGTGTCCAACCCTGGCGACCGACCTTCTTACTTGGCTAATCCCTCACTACAACTACCTATTTCAGCTTTTTGCGGTGAGTTATGTCCTCTCTAGCATGCTTAATAGAAGTTGATTGCCCTTTTGAATGACAACAACCTATATAAGAGGTAGCGTAGCAATAATAACTTCATTATCATTCTTAGAACATTTGTTACTACTCTCCTTTGCCATTTGGTTGCCACAAAAAAATTGTCCCTCTTAACTTGCACATAAAAAGGAAAAAAAAACTCATAAAAACAAAGTAGTGATTACCTATGCCTAGAACATACCAAATTTGTCTCATTAATGATGTTGATTAGATAATCTCTGAGAAAGGATATGACTCTTGTTTCAAAAGAAATAAAGCGACAATATGGGGAGGACCAATGGAAAAGCCCCATCTAATTCTCCTATTAAAGTTTTCTTACAATTAAAAAACACAACTTGTGTGAACTAGGATCCATATCGAAAGTTGACATATGTCCCAAACTGCAAAGACCATAGTCAAATAGCAATGGTTGCTAGCAAACAATGAAAGTCCATATATAGTGTATAGATCCTAATTATAGTTGAAAGCATCTCATCACCCAAACAACATTCCCTCAAAAAAATTTGCGTAAAATTTGAGATATACTCACCATCTACAACATTCACTTGCTCTTTTTCCAAGTAACCCCACCAACTATAATATGGACCCCTATGGAAAAAAAAAAAGACCACAGTTGTTATTTTCATGGTATAATGGACAATTATAGAACCTTCTTTTATAATTATGCATAGTCGGAGCTCTCTATAGCTTGCATCTAAACCCATGGAAACATTATACACACTTGAAGTCATTGTGAAGCGATGATACAATAAGGCTTAAATCATCTTCTCCTTGCCTTTGGTGTTTGCCATTGTTAAGTTGGAGATAAAAATTTAAGTTTGTGATCTTTAGGACGAGACTACAATTTAAGGCACTAAGGATAGAGACAATGAAATTTATTTTTACAAGTCAAAATCAATTGTCACGCATGCAACACGTTGAAGAAAATATGTCCATGGCAATAAGCATGTAATGTCCATTAGCGACTTCATTGATGGAGGCAACAATTAGATTGATTTAAAGAGTTCAAGTCCTTATATGAAAATAAATAAAGTTAGGGTAATAAAATGAAAAGTTGAAAAACAATAGGTATCCCTATAGGTTTCATCCTCGTCTTGAATTATGAGGAGTAGTGATTAATTAAAGAAGATAATGGTTGCTACATATAATCACCTATTCAATAATAGAGAGTCGATAGTAAGTAATGGTAATAATCAACAAGCGAACAACATGTTGATTGTATATTTGTGATGGGTAATCTAACTTGAATAATAATTTTAAAGGAGGGTGATAGATTGACATTAGAAAATTTAGTTGATAAAGAGGACATACTTAGGGATGTAACTGGATCATATGATCATATGAACTCGAAACTCCATCGGCTATCCTCTAAGTTCTACTAAACTTGACCTTATGACCTTACAAGGTTTTCATAGTATATTCAAACCTGCCCCATAGGATTTAATTTAGAACCTAAAACCTGATCCTATTACCCTTTTTTTTCCAATCTATCTTCAAATTTTAATAATAAATTCAAGAGAAGTTGGTGTTTTTGACATACATTTTCTATACATTCAAAAATAAAAGATTACGTAGAATAGATAGAATATATTGTAGACCATATTTATGATTCAACTTTTAAACACATAAATATATTACTTATGAGACATAGATAATGACATAACATTTTAAGACATGGTTAAATTAAATATCTTGTTGAGGTTAAAATATAATAGACATTGAACAATATTAGAGCAAATATTACTTGAACAAATTTTAATAAAAATCCAAAATCCTTAACTATTTTAGTAAACATAAAAGAAAAAACATCTCTAGGAGGTAGAAAAGATAGTAGCTCCTCACGTATTATTTTCTCTTCTTGTCCCTTTGGTAATATTTTTATTTATTTAAATTATAATACCAAATTGTCAAATATCCATCGAGTTTTTTATATGATCCAAACCAGACCCTAAAATCCTATAGGGTTTAACCCTATAGGATTTTTAATGGATCGGACGAGTTAGAAACCCTATGATGTCTTACCCAGTCGCATCCCTAGACACAATAGTAGCTAAAAGAACAAAATAAATTGGGATTGTGTAAGAGATATCTAAAACTTTAGATGATGTCATTTTTCTTCATAGCCCGTTTACTCCACTGTATAGATCAGGGGGGAATTAAATTGTAATTCAATGAGAAGTAATAAAAATACAATATGTATTAGTTTGATGATAACAAAAAGATTAAAGATTACTAACAAAGTTATTTAGTGTGTCACTGTTGCTAACAAAAGTTAAATTCGAATTTTATGAAGATAAAAGAAGTTTAAGATGGTTAATTAGACACTCAGAGTTTAGCGCAAACAAATTAATAAACAAGAACTAAAGCACTTAGAGGTTAAGTCAAAAGTTTTGTGGAAATCTATTCAAAGGAATATCAACTTAGAGAATTTCAAGAAGACAATGACACTTAGAGATTGATTGAGAGGTTAAACTTAACATGAATAATCCATTATCTAAATGTTTTTGGATTTGTTTCATGTTGAAAGATTTCATCTGATTGAAGGCCTAGCTCTAAAGTTGAATGTAACCCGGCTATGCTGGGTCATCACTTAGACTAACCTAGCAGGGCAGGTTAGATCTACCATGTGGACCCATCGTGGTCCATGGGACTAGGCCAAGTTCAATGGTCTAACTCATGGACCTAGTCTGCATGAAAAAAAAAAAAAAAAGATTAGAAATGGCCTGACGTTGCAAGCCTTTGAGGATGCTGAAAGCTGAGCACTATAACGGTGCTAAAGAAATGACGTGCAATAATATATATATATATATATATATATATATATAAAGGAAATGGCCTATCATTCCAAGCTTTTGCACAAGGAAAGATGGTCACTAAACAATGCTACGTTGGAGAAATTACGAGCCCCAAATAGTGCTCTGGGGAAAATTGTATCAAATGGTATAACAGCATGATGTTTCACTTGTGTTTTTTTTTTTTAATTTAATTTCTGAAGTTTATTTTGTAATTTAATTAAAAAAATAGGTTTGAATCATGGGAGTCAACCCATAGACCTATGCAAGTCCATAGGTTTAACTTGCCCTGCCTACATACCAAGGCGGTTAAGGGTCCCTTAATTGAGGACCTGTCTTGCAGATGTCTAATTGAATGTATTTGGTTAATACATTCTAAATGTTCTACTAAGTTGGTCAATATATTAAGAGGATTCAAATTAATTTTATATAACAAAGTTTTTATGAGAGGTTAAGAACTCATGATAGCTAGTTTAGATTTCTTCTAGATTTAATTAATTCAAGTTTTAATGCTTCAATCAGGATTTATTTTATCATGTTACTTTTATTTGAAGTCCTAGGAACATGTTTTTGCTAAAGACTCAATCTCACATAGGTTCAAATTTCAAAAGAAAGATGAAAGCAAGATATTCTTCTATTTTATAGGGATATGGATGTACTTCAAGAAGGAAGCCGATCAATTAAAGGGTTAATGTCAAATTCGATCCTTGAATTTTTCCCAAAAATTCAATTAGGTACTAAAAATTCAATTTCAGTACACGTGTCATCTGACATGGTACGTTATCATTTTTTTATTAGCCTAAAAGCCTAACTAAAGCAATCAACAAGCCTATATTTGTCTTGTTCTTCTTATCATCTCACTAAGTAAGTCACCCAGTCGTATATTATATACAAACCTCCTTTACAAAATTTTAACAATGTGAGATAATGTGCTTATCTACTTCTTTCTGAAATGCCACCGACCAGAGCATCGCCTTTAATTTTTCTAGAAGATAACCTTGCATGTCGAGAATTAAATGGCTTATAAAATTGTTTTTCTTGGCCATTAAAAGTAATGAGCTACTATGTCCTACAAAGGCTTGTCTTTTAGCATTTGAGCAAAGATGCGTTTTCAATACCTTTTATCTTTTTCACCTTATTTTATTAGTTAGAGACTTTCTGGTAGCTTGCCCATTTTCTTTGGCTTTTGTAGTACATCTTATCCTTTTAAGTCTTCAAATGGTTCATCTAAAGGAATTAAAGTGTATGTCCCATCACTTTATTAGGACTCTGATCCATGTTTCTTTTCTTTATATTTAGATTCTTAGTAAAACTAGTCACCCGATTTATTTTCGTTTCCTCCCTAATTTTGTATTTCATATTCCTAAGCATTTCTGCTTTGAATACTACATGCATGATTGCTTTTATATTTAAAGCTGGAACATGGGGAAAAACAACAATCATGCATTCATGTATTCAAGAGGCATATAACATCAATCCTTCCCCTATTTTGGCAAAGTGAAATGGAGGTGTTATATATATGTAAGCCCCTAATTTTTAGGGTAATATCAAGTTCAAACCCTAACCGAAAAGTCAACCGAAAACCTTATGTCAACGAATCCCTAGAAAACTCTAGTAGTTTAGATCCGGCAATCCCGTGATCCTAAACCAAGAAGTCGAAATAGGAGCAAAGAATGTAGTTTGGTTCGTAATAATATTAGGATGCTTAAAAAGATAAGATTAGTGAATTTTCGACCTATTTCGAACCCGATCGGATACAGACTTTGAAAAGAGTGTCTCGGGACTCAAGATATTAAATATATAATATTAATACCGTTGGACTTGTAATTTCATAAGATTTCCAAATATATCAGTTATATAATTTTTTATAAACGTTACATTTATTAACTTTTTATTGTATTTTCATTACTACCGGTACTTTAAATATCTAATCTACTTTTTGATTTATTTCACACTATTCATAAGTATAAGTATCTATAACCTATTTCTTACATCCTTACAATATATTCCTACTATTTCATCATTTTCCTTACAATTTACTTTTCCAATACAACTTTTACTACTTAAATTACTTATTTAATTTTAAAACTTACATAACACACTTTCCTCTCTCTCCCTCTCTTGTAAACCGACGCCCCCCTCCCTCTTGTTCCCTCTCATTTGTTGATTTTCCTTCATTTGTTTAATCACACAAACCCTAAATTCCTTTTTCTATAAATACCCCTTTATGCCTTCTCCATTTCACTTTCTTTCTCTCTTCATTTTCTCTTTAGAAAAATTTTTCAAAAACTCTCTTCTCTCCCCTCTCATTGTCGTGAGTCTCTGTCTTTCAAACACACACACTTACTTTTGTTTTCTTCAAATTTCTTACTCTACACATCCAATAGGTAATAGATCTATACCTTATTACCTTAAAAACATGCAATGGTAAGATCATTCATGTGTGATTCCACTCAAAAATCCCCATGAGCTTTAAGCTAGGGATGTGGAAACACTTGAACATGAGATCCTTGCCATCACAATGTTATATATCTTGTTATTTGAGTTATTTTGCTATTACCTTGTTTTACTATCTAGTTATGTTGTTATTATGAATGATTTGTGCATATATTTGTCATCTATTCATATTCACATAACCATCGTAGTGTTCATGCATTTATGACTAGTATGGTAAACTAGATCTAGTTGTTTTGAGTTTATAAATGCATTAAGCTTTTGTTTTATGTTCATAAATAACTTGTAGTAGAATGATGATAGTAGGAAAAAAGATAAAAAGCTCAAGATCTACTTTAGTTTCAACAAAAATGGTTTTTGAAAATTCAAATAAAAAAGGAACCATATTTAGAAAAGTCATTTTTCAACTTAAAAGTGTGTGTTTTACATTAAAAATGAAGGGCTTAGGGAATAGATATCATAAATGAGTGATCTTGATGAGTAAAGCTTAGATCTACTAAAGAATATTCTCGAAACAAGGAAAAGTTTACAAAAGTTATATTTCAATCCCAATAACAAGTTTTAAATTCGTAATAAGGAGAGCTTGAAGTGTAAACACTCATTTTTCAACTCCAAAATAAGATTTTTATTAAAGAAATAGAAGCCTTAAGGAGTAGGTTTGATTAGGAAATGGTTTTTGAAAGACTAAATGAGTTTTACAAAGAAAACAACCTCAAGTGAAAATTTCAAAATTCGGATTTGAAAATGGCCACTATTTAAACACCTATTTCTAAATGCCAAAATGATGACTTTTATGGAAAAATGGAAGTCCTAGGGGATACATGTAATAAATATCTAATTTTGACACGGATAAGAGAGGTTTATCAAAGTATAATCCTAAAACAAGAAATGGTTTCAAAGAATAGATTAAACAATGTTTTCATTCTTTAAAATTTTGTAAAATTCGTAATTAGGTAAGCCACCTATTTAAACATATATTTTCTAATCCCAAAATGAAGGTTTTTATTTAAATAATGAAGGTGATGACTATATAGGTCATCAAGGTTGGGTTTTGATAAAAGCAAGCGTGATTTTACAAGAAGAAAAACTATTTTTTTGTCTAGTAAATTTCAAAAGTTTTGCAAAGCAAAAGTTTTTCAAAAAGAATTCTTGATACTAAATCATTAAGAATATACATATAGATAGTTCATCTCATGACCTCCATGATAATAGTGTGTAGGTATTGCATATATACATGATGCACTTGTAGAAACAAAGTTAGGAAAGTAACGTCCTATACTTTTTATTTGACATTATCTAAGTACATGAGGAATTAGAATTACCAACACCCATGAATCATGCATGATATTGACTTATATATGTATATAATAGAGTCTTATAAGATATAATGATAGCTAAGTATCTATCAAAGCTTTAACATGATGCTTGGTTTGAACTTAGAAGTTGGATTGTGGAATGAGAAATTCGTATAGTATTTTGTACCCTATTGTTCATGGAACAAATGAGCTCGTTTGTTAGAAATAATTCTAGAAATAGATAGCTCTCGTCCAATAGGTAGAAATCGGTATATAATATGCAAAATTTCGAGTTAAAATGATCAAGTTATGACTATTTTAAGTTGCGATTTCCTCTTAGACGAATTTTGACGAACTTGTTAGAATAAAATTTATAAGTTCATTCAAACTTCATAGAAATACTCATTAGAGTTATTTCTTTTGATTTAGAGACTTGGGATACGGACTAGACCTTCCCGAGGACTATTACGATTAAGTGGATTTTCGTGCCATGGAAAAGTGAGTTCACTATCTTTAAATTATATGCTTGTGCTTGTGGTTGTGCTTGTAGTGTTAGTGGCATTAGAATTAAGCCAAGATAAAAATTTGACCGAGTGTATATGATTTGTACATGGGTGAATTGATGATAAGAATATCGAAATGAGCTTGTTGAAAATATTTGTATGACCTAGTATAGAATTGATTTGTCTGCATTATCTATGATCATCCATAAATTGTTAAATTAATATGCCATGATCTTATAATCAAATTGGCCATGCATACCATATGTGAGTCACATTGCATAGGTTATTATACCTTTATAGGAAGAAGGCATAATAGCTGAGCAACGAGGAGCCTGTAAACTCGAATGTTGGCGTAGGGGCCGAAATTGAAAATGTGTGTAGGTGGGCACCTGTATCAACCACAATATAAATGAGAAAAATTGAAATATATGGTCGTATAGGCCTAAAACATCTAACCCCAAATGGAGAGCGTAAATCCATTCAACATAAGACTTCCGGACGGTCTTATGTATTGTATGCTCACGTGCTTGTGCATTCATATGGTTGCTAATATAACTTGTCTGTTATGTATTACTTATTAAGCATTTAATTTTGGAAGTGAAACTCACTAAGCTCGTAAGCTTATACCCCAATAGTTTCATGTTGCAGTATGAATATTTATGCCCGAGAGACCACTTTCCTTAGGTACAGCTTTTGGAACTTAAGGAGCTTTTTGAAGAAGTCGAGACCTAGATATAGGCATAGACTTCTAGTTGAATCTCTTAAATCGATATATATAATAGTTGTTGTAAGAGACTTTTAACTGAAGAACTCTTAATATTTTATCGGGGGTATGCCCCTTAGATCATGTAATAGATTGAATCTGGATATAACTATTATGATTTATATTCTTATTGCTATGTATGTCTTCTTAAGCTATTTCGATTCAAAGTATGGTTCCCTATATGTTGAACGTGAGCCTACACTCGGTGTTTAAACTCATGGAGTGACTAAGGTTATCATATTTGAGTTTAGATATTGAGTGTGGCGGACTGTCGCGTTTAGGGTACCCTTTGAGACATGACTATATATATATATATATGTTATATAGGTGTTATACTTTTTCTTGAAAACTTAGTCTCTTCATTGAAAATTTTAATTTAATAAGTTTGGACAAGATTAGATATCTTATAATTAGCTTGAAAAATTAAACAACTAAGAAATGGATATAATTTTTTCTTAAAAACTTCTAACACTGTTTTTCTTGTCTAAAACAAAGTATGCATTTGATGGTTCAACTCACATATCTTTCACTTTGATTTTTGTTTCACAAATATTGCTTCCCATTGTCGAACATGACTAGTGCGGGTATAGAGTTGTATCTATATTTGTCATAATCTCTTTATGCATCCAAGAAATGGAGTTTGTCTTTTGCCAAAATCTATTACTTTAGAACTCTTTTTTTCTCCTGTCAACAGTGGTACTGATAAGCCTGTTGCTCTAAAATTGTTGCTTCGGCTTTGAACACCGACCTTAATAATGGGATAGATGGAGATGAGGATGACAGGGAAAGAAGCCAAAGAAAATTTGGAAGCAACACTTGACAAAAGTGATGATGAATGTTTTTGCTTGTGTTTAGTCCCATATGGAAAAATTTTCTGAAAATGGACTTGTGTATAATATAAAGCTAGATAAAACATTAATTGAAGAAGGAAAACACACAAAGGAATGATGGGCTTGCATCATTACAATCTTTTTATAATTAACTGTATGCCATCAAACTTTTGTCTATTTGTAATAGATTTAATAATGTTTTGCATTTATAATAAGGGCATAATAAATATTTTACCAGTATTCCAATATAATTCCTTAAATTTTTACAATGTTAACCAAATATGGAGATGTAATAGTTATTATACTTCTATTACATTGCTCATTATATTATGTTTTAACATATGATGAAGTAATGGGTCATGAATAGAAATTTATAAGATAGAGATGTAAATTGCTATATATTATTTTGCATAATAGCAATTTATGTGTAATTACTTTTGGTGCTTAAAGTATAATTAAATGCTAATGACCTTGTAGCTTAGCGACATCTCTCCTAATCTTTCAAGTAAGAGGTATCGAGTTTGATTTCCTTCTTTTTTGTGATGGCAAAAAAAAAAAAATTGTAACTAAATATTGTAATAACAATTTTTCATAGAACGAGGAGAAAATGAAATAGTAATTCACCCCAAGTGAACATACGTTTTTCCCTTAAGAAACTAATGTGTGTATCAATCTTGGAGAATCATATGATATCGTCATTTTTTTAAAGGGCTAATCCTTATTTAATGGCTTAAATTTATATTTAATAATGATCGTATAGGATATCAATTATTGTATTTATTTTAATGATTGGATGATTATGTTTTTCGTTGGCAAAACTTCAAAATTTCATTAGTTGTTTGTTAATTAAGACAAAATAGGGATGGGTTATAATTATATTGGATTTTAAAATCTTCAGCCTCTTCCTTTTTTTTTTTTTTCAAGTCCTTTGCATGGGTTGGGGCCTTGTCCACATAACTGTGAATGTTTTTTTTTTTTTCTTTTTTCCTCTTTTTTTAAATAAAGCAATTTTTATTTGCAAATAAGACCTAGGGGTATTTGGAAAAAAAAAAAAAGGAAGAAAATTGGGGGAAAAAAGAGCTACTGTCCAAATAATGATTTTGATATTTCCGACAAAATTTGATAATTTTCATCAACTTAACCACAATAACATTTATTTTATTTCCCACCCGAAAACTTAAGACAAGATTAAAGATTGATATCATTACCATAAACGCCCGTATAAATATCTCTTTTCCATAAGACATCCACCAACTCTTGATACTTAACGAACTACCAACCGTTGATTTACAGGCCATGAGAGAGAAAGGTAGCAGGAACCAACGGTCACAATTGAATCAAACTAACGTGGCCATGCAGGCATGCAAACAGACATTTACATACATTTTTACCTTTCATTAAACCAATTTCTTTTCTTTTTTTCCCCCTCCATTAAGTATAAAAAGGAACATGTCATAACAACGTTAACACATCACCTCCTCGTAGTTCCTTTTTTTTTTTTTTTTTTTTTTTTATCATCACCTAAAACAAAATCATGTCACCATTTTCACACACACTCTCTCTCTCTCTCCCCGTTTCCATCTCTCTCTTAACTACTAAAAAAACTTCCATAAAATTTGTGTAGAATCTAATACACTAAACTAAAATAAATCTTAAAAGGAAAAGTTTTAAATGACAGGAAAGAAAAAAATTAAAAATTATTTATTTTTTTTATTGCCAGACTCTATATATTCTCCACAGCTGACTCCTCCAACCTTCTCTCTCTTCTTTCTTTCTCTCTCTCTCTTAGAAAAAGCATGTAGTTTTTTGCCCACCAGCTTCTAATTCTTTGTCTATAAATATTATAAAAGAAAATTGATTATATAATAGAACTAAAAAATAAAAATTCTACCATTTTTGGGGGCAGCAGCATATGAGGCATGCCCTCTGTTGTTCCCAGATCTTATCACTTTCATCTCTTTTTATCTGAATTTGGCATCACTGAGAATTTTTAGTTTTTTTTTTTTTTGTTTTGTCCTTTCATAATTTGGTAAGTTTTGCGTGAATCTGGGTTTGGGTTTTGATCTTTTTGTTGGAAAGTTTAGATCTTGATGGATTTTTGTTTCTGGGTTTTCAAGGTGGTGGATGTTTCTGATTGATGAAATTGGTTCATGAAGGATCCAAATTCTCTTCTCGAAATTTGATTATTGGATTGGATTCTGGGATTCAATTTCTGTTTTATGAGACAATTTTTGTGACAAGGTAATACCTTTTCAAATATTACATATCCATTTGAGATTGAATTCTGGTTCTTGAGCGAATGCTTATAGAGAATTCTGAACTTATCTGTTGTTAAAGTGGTTATTTTTGCTGAATTTGATGAGTTCTGTACTTTTAACGGTTGAATATTGTCTTATATTGCTTCAAATGAAGAATCTGTTTTCTTGCTGAAATGGGTCTTGATTTCATTGAGTGAAGTGCTCAAATATGTTTTTTCTTGCATTGGCATTGTCCTTTTTTTGGCATTGGTTGAATTTGGAACTTGTTTTTAATGGTTATGTGTTTTTTGATGTAGCAAAAATGCAATCAGATAATGGAAAGTTGTTCATCGGTGGAATATCCTGGGACACAAATGAAAGTAAACTAAAGGAGTACTTCAGTGCTTTTGGGGAGGTTGTGGAAGCAATAATCATGAGGGATCGATCCACAGGTCGTGCTCGTGGTTTTGGCTTTGTTGTTTTTGCAGATCCTGCTGTTGCTGAGCAAGTCATTAAGGAGAAGCACAGCATTGATGGCAGGATGGTATGTTGCTTCGAATGATCTGTTGTGGACTAAAACATTGTTGTAAGTAAATTCAGATATAGTCGTGTACTGATGCAATGAGTGCATGAATGTTTATATCTCCTCATTGAATATATATGCCTAAAGTCTAATCCAATCATGTGAATCTACCCAACCTTTAATGCATTGAAATGGAAGTGGAATTACAACTTTGTAACTTCTGTCCTCTACTAATTGGACTAGCCTGCATCTTTTTTCCTGTTGGATTGGATATATACTTGATTGCATAGTATGAATCTGTTTTAACAACAGAGATCCATGAACTTAGGTTGAAGCAAAAAGAGCAGTTCCACGGGAGGATCCAAACATCTTGAGCAGAAACAGTGGAAGTACTCACAATTCTCCTGGTCCTGGCCGAACAAAGAAAATATTTGTAGGAGGTTTACCTTCAACTGTTACTGAAAGTGACTTTAAGCAATACTTTGAACAGTTTGGGACGATCAATGATGTTGTAGTTATGTATGATCACAATACACAGAGGCCTAGAGGATTTGGTTTTATCACCTATGATTCAGAGGAATCTGTGGATAAAGTGTTGCTTAGTACTTTCCATGAGCTGAAGGGAAAAATGGTTGAGGTGAAGAGAGCTGTTCCCAAAGAGCTATCACCAGGTCCCAATAATGAGCTGCTTAGTGGGTACTTTGGGATTAACCGCCTCGGTGGTTTTCTTGGAGGATACCCCATGGGTTTACTCCGACCAATTTAGGAGGATATGGACTCCGAGTGGATAGTAGATTTGGTCATCTTATGGGTGGTCGCAGTGGATTTCCTGCATTCAGTTCTAGTTATGGCATAGGAATGAATTTTGAGGGAAGTTATGGGGGGGCTGTAAATCTCAACAGCAACCTCAACTATGGCCGTGGTTTGAACCCTTACTATAATAATTCTAATAGGTTGAATAGCCCCATAGGGTATGGTGCTGGTGGAGGAAACTCTTCTTTCTTTAGTTCAGCACCTCGCGACTTATGGGGAAACGGAACCCATGGTTATGATTTGAACCCTACGGATTCAAGCAGTTACATGGGATCAGGAAATATTAACAGCAGAGGACGCAGTCTTGGCAATAGTGGAGCAAACTGGGGTTCCACACAAGTAACATCTCAAGGTGGCGGAAGCAGTGTTTCCAATGAAATTAGTAATCTTGGTTATAATGTCGGTGATAATAGTTACAACTTAGGAACTGGTGGCTACAGGAGAAGTAATGGGATCAGCAATCTCTCAGGATCATCATATGGTGCCCAAGATCGTTCTTATGATGGTCCACTTGCTGATTTATACAGTGCTAGCTCAGTTTATGGAGACTCGACTTGGCAATCATCAAATCCAGAGCGAGGTGGATCTGGTTCCTTTGACTATGGGCTCGCCAGTGCAGCTTCAGAAGTTTCTACTAAAAACTCTCCTGGTTTTGTTGGTGATCACAACTTCAATAAGAGACAAACAACTAGAGGTAACTGCAACATTATTTGCTAGTTCACATCTTCACTTTAGCTTTTCATCTGATTTTTACTTTGGAAGATATAATCAACTTTTATTTGCAACAGTCTCAATTTGTTCAAATGTGTGTCTGCTTGCAACATGAGAAGTTCAATTAACCAAAATATATATGTGTACACACACACACACACATATATATATTAGAGGTTCATTTATAGTTAGAACAACACTCCAATTATTCATCAACTTTGTGGAAAATGCATTCCACTAGTTCAGTTAAATTTCCTCTTTCAATATCAAGAGCCTCATTCGCTCACTGATTCCTCTTAAAATTTGTGAACTCTATTAGTGGTTTCTTACTCTGTGGCTTACTGATTATACTTTACCTGAGGCTCAATACAATAAAAAATTTGCCTTTCAACTTTACAAACTCCTGAGCAGTGAAGGATAAAAGCCATTCAAGGGATGTTCCACTCATATCTTCTTCCATTATTGAAGATGAATGGTGCAATTTTCCTTAGATATCATGACCCTACATGAATTTAGCATGGCAAGTGATAGTGGAATACTTTACTAATTGTACATATTGTCTCTTAATTTAAAACTTGGGTGTGCTCTCAAGGCATATAATTTTTTCAAGTTTCAATTTTTCTTTAAATTGACTTCAAAATTTATAACACTTTACTCAAATAGTCCAAATAAGCTCCTATACCCCTGAAATCAAAATGTAATGTAATTAAGTAATGAAATCTAACATAACATGCATTAAATATATCAAAATCAACCTATAAAGTAGCTACAAATAATCTCTATCACTTAGCAACCACCACCTCTGCATTTAGGACTGCAGTACTCAAACTCAATGGAGTATACAAAAAATAAGCAAATAGATAAATAAAAACAAAAACCCAAATGGTTTTTGTAATGAGTTATACTCTCTGACAGTTAAGATAGTTACTGCTTTACCCTGCCTAGATAAGCATGAAATCAATGGGCAATCAATTATTAGTTTATGGTGAACATTTAGCAAAGTCACCTTACCCAGGATATTCTTGTAGCTGTTCTAAAGATTCAAATAAGGTATCTGACTACTTGCACAAACATGTAACAAACAGATTTGAAAATGAGATTAACTTTTGATGTTGTCTTGAAAACAATCTCCTCAAGTGCCCTGCATTTTGGACTAACTATTCAAATTAGTGATTATCCAATGGCTCTGATAATGAGATTTTAACTTTTGCTAATTGATATAATAATGGCTTTACCCTGCTTGCACAAACATGAGAGCAGTGCGTGATCAGTCACTAATTTTATGTACTAACAGTGCTGAAGTTTCATATAAAGTATACTTCAACATGCACCTGGTGTATTTTCCTTTAGTTGGTGAACAAAATGACCCCAAAACATGATAATTTGGTGCCAATGAAGGCTGGCATTAAACTTTTTGTTTATAATGACTGTGATAATCACACCATAACCAAAATGCCTCTGCCAATTCCTCTATATTATTTTCCAGCCTTGTTATGTTGTGTCCACTTTTTTTTTGTCCCCCGTGCTGCATGTTACTAATGGAAATAAGGGATTTCAATAACTATAGTACATAGGTTGTTAAGTCCATCCTCTGATACGGGACTGTTAACGAGTGCATTGATCATGACACTTAATTTTTGTTTCTTCGAGTATTATGGGCGCATCTTGCTTGCCAATTTCAACATTCACCAGAATATGGTTATCGTTAAAATCAGTTAAGTTGGATGAATCAGATTAAGTCATTTACTCATTCCAAAAGCTCCTGATTACCTTGAGGTGCCTTTACAATATCGTATATGGATGTTAGTACCAGCATGAGACAAAGATTTTCCTGTAGTGCATTGGTGCAAATCAGTATTATGGTTGACATCTTATTGCTTTATATGTCAAAATTTTTAGTCGATAGTCAGACCAGAATAGCTCAATATGATGTAGTTTTTATGATTTTCTCAATTGCCATATTAAGGCAAATTAACTCATATATAGCATAACTACTTGATTCTCTGGAATAGTGCCTGCGGTAGCCTTCTATTCTGTTACCTGATGCAAGGTAATATTATATATTGTTTTGTTTGAGGATGTGTCTTAGCTCTAACAGGAGGTTGATGTTGGCATTTTTTGGCAGGTATTGCTACCTAAGATACATTTCAAAGTTTTCAGCATTTGGATGTTGTAGGAGGTAAGAGGGGGAAGAAGCTGGTGAACCATATCTATTTTGCACATTCATAAGGGGAAAAAACAAAAGTAAATAAAAAAAACTACCAATTGTATCGCTCTAAAGCTGACTGAAAGTACCTATTATGTTTGATATAATAGCAAGAAATCCTAAGATAGAGATCACAGAAGGTTTTTGAAGTGGAGGCTTGAGGTTTTAGTACAAACACATTGGGTTTTTTGTTTTGGATATGTGAGTGATGTAAAATCAGTTGCGGGTATAGTTCTATACATATCCATCCTTGTCATTCAGAGACTTATACATATGTGGATGTCGATTTAATTTTTCTTTTTGGAGCGATGGCTGAGATTGGAAGGATTCTTCTTTGGGTCTCAGGATTTGCCTTTCTGCAGATTTTACTGGAGATTCTTGGTTTATTAGTGATGAAACTTTTGTGAAGTACCAATATAATATTCCTGAGGAAGAACATTATACATTTTCCTTGGCTGTTTCTACAAGAAAAAGACATTCTTCTGTGATTATGAAGTTTCTTACATCATTATATTTTGCATGATGTACTTGTTATTTAACTTGCAACAAAGCTAATGCCAATAGGATCAATAGATGATATGGAGCTCAGGTCAACGTAATAAGAGCAGCCTTCATATTTGGAGGAGATTTGTTCTTTATATATATATATATGTTTATCCCTAAAGGACCTTTTAAAATCACTATTTATTGGAATGGGAAAAAATAGTGTAAAAGGAATAAGTTTACTAGAAGATGTCTTTGTTTGTGCTAACACACAATCAAATACTTATATTTTCATTAAAATTCAATCAAATAATTTATGTTTGAAACGAGTTGATTAATTTTCTCATGTTTTGTTATTTAGAGTAAAAGGTAGATAGATCTTCGATCTATTTATTTTTTTAACAATCTTTTTGCACATTAAGGGTGTAGCACATAAGAAATTGTGTCAGTATATGAGGGCTGCATGTGGTATTATTGTGGAACTGCATTATTATGTGTTATTCCCTTGAGGGATAGGCTAAGGATTACTTATATTTTTGCCTATTGTTTGTAAGGCTAATGTATTTGATATATTATCTAAAATCCAACTTGATCTTCAATCTATGGTTATGAGGAGAGAAGCAATTGGATTGTTTTTAACCATCCAAATAGATGTTTTAGACAATTAATGATTATTGGATATGGTAGAACATGAATTTCTATACGATTGGGTTCTAGCAAACTCCTAAATACTCGAAGCATGTATCTCTGGCTATGTTGGGAAAACTTGTTTGTACAAATAATGGCTCAATGCAATCTATGCTTTTTTTTTGCATGTGATTTGGTTTTACTTAAATTCATTTTGTAGACAACCTTCGTTTAGATGGTATAATTTTTATCAACGGGCAAATTATATTTATCGTGACAAAATGGAACAACAAATGATAGTCGATTATCAGAAGATTTAACTCTCACGTTTTGGCATTATACAATTGGTGGTACTTTTACATTGCAAGGAAATTTTGTGGGGGTAAACATATCTTAATCCAGGAAGCTTCTATGGTTTTGTCGATGGAACTATCTAGTTAATCATTAATCCGTTAAAATAAATATAGTAATTAAAATGTTAACTATTTTAGTAGTTTGATCATGATATATATAATGTGAGCTATTGGATAATGATGAAAGTATAGAATTTCTTGTTAATCTAGCTTGTAAAAGACTTATCTGTAGCTTCGCAAGAATTGATGTATCTGTTTCACAGAGGGGGAAGCAATTGGCGATGTCAACGATATTATAATCTTAATTTGAACATCCGCGTCACAAGTCAAGATGGCCGAGTTGGTCTAAGGCGCCAGTTTCAGGTACTGGTCCGAAAGGGCATGGGTTCGAATCCCATTCTTGACAGCTGATGCTTTTTAATTTAGTCGTGAAATAACAATGTTTGACTTGGTTAGTTTTTAAACTCATTCAACTGCAACTTTTTTCAATCAAGCGGGAAATAACAAAGTTGATGAACTTGGTTAGTGGTTAACTTGTCCAACCAATGCTCTCAAAAATCGACTACTTTGCTCTTGATATGGAAATCGTGAAATAAGAATTAATGTTGAAGTTGGTTTTTAATTTTCTCGACTAATGAATTTAAAAATTGTCTATTTCTCTTCCTTCAATGTGGAATAGGAGCTTTAGTGAACTATGGACATTTGAACTCGCTCCACCATTTTCACCTTTACACTAATTTACTAATGATCAATCCTGAAAATTTGAAATATTGTGTATAATTTCCATGTCAGAGGAGGGAAAAAAAAATGAAAGCAAAGGTCCTAGTACTTGTGCTAGTAGTAGACAAAAAAACTAACTAATCCAAACTAAATTGTAAATTTATGGTTGGTTTGAAAGGGTAAATCAAATTAATCCGTAAAAGTAAACCAAACCATTTTAGAAGAACATAATAATATTTTAATTATAACTTTAAATTATTTTTATGATGTTTAACTAAAGGTCATGCATGTTATTACGATTTCATTATGGCATTTATTATTTGATAAATATTAATTAATATTAACTTGTTCGTTTTGAAATTTATTTTTTGGATTCATGATATATATTTTTTCGAATTACATTTATGATAGATTTAAACAACAGTTTGTTGTGGTTTGCAATAGGGGTGAGAAGGTAACCTATGTACAGGGTACCCACTTGGATCCTGCTCGACCAAGTAGGTTTTGAGTAAGTATTAAGAGTTAATAGATAAGTTTGGGGGTAGAAAATTTTTGGATTTTGCTCCTACATGGTATAGCACGGGTATGGCATTTTCATACTTTATACTCATCATAGAACATGTACTCTACTAAATATAAGGTACAAGTTCCTGGATATCTTGTACCTATAAAAAATAGATAAAATGATATTAAGTTATCAACAATAAAACATTATTATTTATTTCTACTAATTTTTTTGTTAACACAAATATTATATAAGGTAGTAATGCTTCTTTGCTCTTGTTACTATTTAGCTTTTAATAATGCTACATTCATTTAGTTACCCTTAACGACTTAACCTAAAAAATATTTTATGTAATATGTATTATCCATGAATAATTAATTTAAAATACAAATCTTTTATTGAATATCTATATTTGTCACGCCCCGAGGGTATCTTAGACGGGACAGTTCCGCCATACACAATATCCGGCTTAAGATTTAAATCATAAATCTCTTAAAGCCATAAATATTGTGCAGAAGCGTATCCTGAATAGATAACCACAGGGTTTGATAGTACCAGATTAGCCATATAATATACAACTAATAGTCTCAAAACTAACTTAACAACTACTGCAGAAATATAACATTAAAAGAAAAGTAGTTTAAGAGTGCATATAACAAAGCAGTTGGGTTACTGATCCTATAAATATTACAATCCTGTTTCAAAGATTTATTTAAAAAAAACCCTTCCCAGGAAAAAGAAGAAGGAACTCTCTTCAACCCTCGTATCCTTCCCTCAAAACCCTGAATCCAAAGGGGAGCTAACCTGAGGGTAGCCTCGTCCTGACTGGTACCAAAGATAGTCCTGTGACAATAAACTGTAAGGGAGTGAGCGACCACAGGCTCAGCGAGTTATATTCCTCACACTATACCATTCAAGCAAGTTATTAATTCAAACATATGCAATGCAAACAATCAAGTGAACAAATATATATAGCCAACCGGTAACCATATACATATTCGGATTTGCGCCCTCCGAATCCGGGGTTGGGGTACATCCACTCATCAGCACCCAGATTAATATACTTCGGGAATCAAATTTCTCAAGAAAACTTTTTATATATCAAAATAATATACATATAACAACATCCCAGTGAAGTAATAAATCCGAAACAATGACCCCGCGATTCTAGGAGAAGGGCCGTCTCCCCAGGACGACTTAGTTCCCATTCCCCTAGAACAAGGCCCATGGTACACACTAGGTATATACCACTTCGGTCCTCCATGTTCACCATCCTCACGGGACAGTGCGGCCCATCCGGATCAAGGTGTAGTGGTGATGGCCTTCTACGTGCATGAATGCTATGCATGAATGTATTCAATTATTATGTCATATTGGTTTATATTTATTTACTTGGCGTGCAAACAAGTTTCATACACTTTCATTTCTATTCTATAGCATCCAATGGGTTAGAATATAATTACAATATTTTATCAACCAATTCAAGTAACCACAGTCACAGTTTATTTCCCAACCCCTTAATATTTGATTACTTGATTAATTCTATTCTACAACCACAATCAAGTATAGAGATCATAGGAATATACTCACCTGTCCATATTTCTTGTCAGTCGTAATAGTCAACAGGCAGGTCAAGCTCAGAGTCAGAATCACCTGAATATAAGTAAGATGGAAATATACTATAAGAATTGACTAAAAATCTAATATATATATATATATATATCTATACTACAGACTTCCTATATTTCTGGAATCTATTACTAAAACCTTATATAGCTAATATAAATCGATTAACTTAAATTTTACGTACAAAGGTCGTTTACTAAATATTTTAGAGTTATTTGAAATATAAGCAAAATATAATAACAACTAATAGAAATAAAAAAAAATATTATTATTAAGGATAAAGAAACTTTAACCAAGTAATATAAGTAACTAAACATACAGATATATATATATATATAATACGTAATGAAAGGTTAAAGGAAATAATAAATATGAGTAATAATAATAATAATAATAAAAACAATATATATCATAGTTATGTCTATATATATATACACATCTAAATAAATCAATATACTTATCTTATATTAATAATTTATTTTTATGTATATAAGAAACATAAATATGTGTATAACAAGAATTATAATATATCCTATAGTATATATATATATGTATAAATATTATAAATATATATACGTATAAGAGCTTTACATATACATATATATACATATACTAACTATATATATATAACATATACATATACATATATATATATATCTCCATAAGAAGCAGCAGGGCTGCTTCGGGAAGGAGAAGCAGCGTGGCTGCTGCCGCTGCGGAGCGCTCATCTGGAGCGCTAGCTCGAGCGCTGCTGAGCGCTCGCTGTGCGCTCCATGAGCGCTCGCTGAGCGCTCTCTGAGCGCTCTGAGGGCTCTGAGCGCTGGAGCGCTGCTCGAGCGCTGCTCGAGCACTCCATGAGCGCTAGCTTGAGCGCTCGCTAGTGTTGCTGGGGCGCTAGGCTGGGCGCTCGTTGAGCGCTGCTCCGAGCGCCCATGGGGCCTTCCAGCGGGCGTGCGGTGCGCGTGGAGGCTCGGTGGGGCAGAGCACCCTGCTCTGCCCGTGATCAGCGATGGGTGTGTGGTGGTAGGTGGTGCTGGGGTGCGGGCTGTGGTGTGGTGGCTGGGGTGGTGCTGGGGTGCGGGCTGTGGTGTGGTGGCTGGGGTGGTGCTGGGGTGACGAAGAAGAATAAAGAAGAAGAAGAAACAGAGGAGAAAGATGAAAAAGAAACAGAGGAAGGAGAAGAAGGACTCACCTTACTTGGATTGTTGCTCCCACGGAAGAAGAAGAAGAAGAAGAACAAAGAAAAAGAAAAGAAAGGAAATTGAACTGAGAAAGAAAGAAAACAGAAGTTTCAAAACGGAAAAGGAGAAAGAAGAAGAGGAACGCAGCTTATACTATATATATATATATCCGAAGTCAAAGAGAGCTTAAAGTCAACAAAAACACTGTCAGACATATCCACCGAAATTTAACTTATATAATTATATATTTAATAAAATAATTGCAACATGGATCTTCTTAAATTTCTTGTTGACTAATCGTCTCGGAAAAATTTAATCAAAAATAAGAAATATCCAATTTAAACAAAATAGCACGGTCTAAAATTTTAATAGCAAATCGAATAATATTTTTATCGTATAAGATCAAATACTCAGACAACATTCGGACAAAGAATTTATAAATAAAATCTTTAATTAATACTGTTTAGAGTAGATTCATAATTGAATAAAGAAAAATTAGTTTATGAAGAAGTTTATACTCAATTTAATAAATAAAATAAAATAACATAATCAAAATAATGATTAAAATTATCAAAACAATTTAAGAAATCAGAAATCGGAAATTTTTCGGAGCTCACATCCTACCCTCCTTATGAGAAGTTTTGTCCTCAAAACGTAAAGATTTACCTGAGTTTTGAAGTAAGTGAGGATATTTTTGTTTCACTTCTTCCTCAGATTCCCAGGTAGCTTCTTCTTGATTATGATTTTTCCACAAAACTTTCACATATCTGATTTCTTTGTTCCTCAATTTTTGAACCTTGTGATCCAAAATCTGAATTGGATGTTCTTCATATGTTAAATTTGCTTTCAACTGTACTGGCTCTAATTCAACAACTTTATCCGGATCGGGAATGTGTCTTCGTAATACAGATACATGGAACATGTTGTGTATACCGGATAAGTTTGGTGGCAAGGCTAGTCGATAAGCCAAGTTTCCTACTCTCTCCAGGATCTCAAAAGGTCCAATATATCGGGGGCTCAATTTTCCTTTTGTTCGAATCCGATGTATACTCTTAATAGGACTTATTTTCAAGTACACATGATCCCCAATGTCGAATTCCAAGATTCGTCGTTTTAAATCTGCCCAACTTTTCTGCCTATCTTGAGCTTCCTTCATTCTTTGTTGAATGATTCTCACTTTCTCTGCAGCATCTTGTATCAAATCAGGTCCTAGTACGAGTTTCTCCCATCATCCCAGAATAATGGTGATCGACATTTCCTCCCATATAGTGCTTCATAAGGGGGCATTTGAATAGTGGAATGATAACTGTTGTTGTACGCAAATTCCACTAAAGGCAAGTGTTCATCCCAATTTCCTTTGAATTCCATAACACATGCCCTGAGCATATCTTCCAATGTTTGGATAGTCCTTTCAGATTGTCCATCTTTGAGGGTGATAAGCGGTACTAAATCGTAATTTAGTACCCAAACCTTTTTGTAAACTTATCCAAAACTTGGATACAAATCTAGGATCTCTGTCTGATACAATACCTGCTGGAATTCCATGCAATCTCACCACTTCTCGGATATATAGTTTTGCTAACTTATCCAAGGAGTATGTCATATTAATTGGCAAGAAATGTGATGATTTTGTCAACCGATCCACTATCACCCATATGGCATCATTTTTGGATAGTGTTTTTGGTAATCCGCTCACAAAATCCATGGTAATTTGATCCCACTTCCATTCCGGAATAGGTAAGGGTTTTAGCAGCCCTCCTGGCCGTTGATGCTCAGCTTTTACTTGTTGGCACACTTCACATTTTTGTACAAAATTTGCCACATCACGTTTCATCCCATTCCACCAAAAATGATTTTTCAGATCTTGGTACATTTTAGTACCTCCGGGATGTACTGTATACCCAGATATGAGCTTCACTCATAATCTCCTTCCGAAGTTCTTGATCATTAGGCACACATAATCTGTTATTCAGGCGTATCAATCCATCATCTCCAATTTTGAAATCTGTATACCTTCCTTGTTGTGTTTCTTGTTTCACCAAAAGCAAGGTGGAGTCATGCTGCTGAGCTTCTTTTATCCTTTCAATCAATGTGGGCTCAATTATTATATTAGCCAACTCAACCTCTGATTCATGCCAAGTAAATTCAATATTCAAGCGTTCAAATTCTCGAATCATCTCTTTTTGAGACGTAAGTAATGCGGCAACTTCTGCATGATTTTTCCTACTTAAAGCGTCAGCTACAGCATTTACTTTTCCAGGACAATAATTTATTCTAAGATCATAATCCTTGATTAACTCCAACCATCTTCTTTGTCTCATATTTAATTCCTTTTGAGTGAATAAATATTTAAGACTCTGATGATCAGAATAAATCTCACATCTTTGCCCATATAAATAATGTCGCCATAACTTGAGCAAAGACAACTGCTGCTAGCTCCAAATCGTGGGTAGGATAATTTTTCTCAGAGGGTCTCAATTGCCTTGAAGCATAAGCAATTACCTTACCATTTTGCATCAACACACAACCAAGCCCATTTTTTGATGCATCGCTGTGAACAGTGAATGGTATTTCACTATTTGGCAAGGTTAATATCGGTGCTGAGACCAATCTTTTCTTTAATCTGGAAACTTTCCTCTCTCTTATCATTCCATTCAAACTTCTCATACTTTTGAGTCAATTGGGTAAGGGTCGAGCAATTTTTGAAAAATCCTTCACAAATTTTCTGTAATAACCTGCTAACCCCAAGAAGCTTCTTATCTCTGTAACATTTTCTGGTTGTTTCCAACTAACAATTGCTTCGATCTTTGCAGGATCCACAGATACACCTTTTCCTGAAATTACGTGCCCTAGAAAAGAAATTTCATTTAACCAGAAATCACATTTGGAAAATTTGGCATACAATTGTGTTCTCTCAAAATTTGTAATGCCAGTCTTAGATGCTCAACGTGTTGTTCAGCAGTCGTTGAATAGACTAAAATGTCATCGATGAAAACAATGACACATTTATCCAATAGTGATCTGTATATCCGATTCATTAAATCCATAAATGCAGCAGGGGCATTGGTCAAGCCAAATGGCATAACCAAAAACTCGTAGTGCCCATATCTGGTTCGAAAAGCTGTTTTTGGCACATCTTCAGGCTTAATTCTGAGTTGATGATAACCAGATCTCAAATCAATTCGGGAGAAAACGGTAGCCCCTTGTAATTGATCAAACAAATCATCAATACGCGGCAAAGGATATTTGTTCTTTATTGTTACTTTATTCAACTCTCTATAATCAATACACAACCTCAGGAATTATCCTTTTTCCTCACAAATAAAACAGGGGCTCCCCAAGGAGAAACACTAGGTCTGATAAAACCTTGCTCCAATAATTCTTGCAATTGTTTCTTTAATTCCCGTAGTTCAAGTGGAGCCATTCTATATGGTGCCTTTGAGATTGGTTCGGTACCAGGTACCAAATCAATTCCAAAATCAATTTCCCGTTTTGGTGGTAAACTCGATAACTTTTCCGGAAAAACATCAGAAATTCCTTTACTACCAAAATTTCCGCAATATTATCTTCTTTCCTTTCTCCCTCAGAAGCATACAGAAAGTTTGAATCCCATTGACGATGCCCATTACTTAACATTAGTTCAAATGAACTTAATTCCTTTTGTTGTGGAATCACCAATCCTCCAACAAAAACAACTCGGATCCATTTGCAGCTTGGAAATTTATTTCTTTCCTCTGGCAATCAATTGTAACTTTTGTTTTGGTCATCCAATTCATGCCCAAAATCACTTCATATTTATTTATTTCCAATACTATCAAATCAGTAGTATCATGATCCTGTAATTTAAGGGGACAATCCTTAATTACTTCCTTAGAATTCACAATACTACCAGTTGGAATCTTCACACTAAAACTTCCTGGAATCACTGTTGTGGGCATCCCGGTTCGTTTTGCTGCCTTGGGAGTGATGAAAGAGTGTGTAGCACCAGAATCAAACAAGGCATAGACGATATGATTTGCTATGGAAATATTTCCTGAATTAACGAATTATGTAAAGTTATTAAAAGCAAACTATTAGTTTTCTATTATCAACCTAAAAACTTAACAAGTCTAATTTACTACTAGGGCTTTATCTCTAAGAATATTGAAATTCCTACTTTAGTAAAAGAAAAGAGTTTAACTTAGATATATACCTGCAATAAGTCCGGAAGAATAAGCATCTTCATGATCCATTCCAGTAATTCTGATATTTGATCATCATCATATCCACAATCCCAAGTAGTTTCAAGATTGAATAGTCGTCCTCCAGAACGATTATTTTGTCCTCCATTCTTCCTTTCAGCAGAATTATTTCCTGTACCAATTACTGGTTTGATTGCATTCATCTGTCTTTTTGGGCAAGTGTTAGAGAAGTGCCCAGTTTGTTTACAAATGAAACAAGTAGTAACTGGTTTCTTTGGACAATCATTAATCAAATGCGTAGCATCTCCACAGAAATAACATTTATTCCTCAATTGGGGAAGACCTTGGTTTATGGTCTCCATTGCATTTCCAGCATTTGACATCCTGACTATTTCTGCTCTTTTACCAGAGTAGGGCCTTTGAAACATGGGTTTCTTAAATCTATTTTTGAATCTTGGCCCTTCAAATGGTCTTCTTCCGAACACATTCACCTTTTTTCTTCTTGCTTACTTTTTCTTTTTCTAGCATTTTCTAACACCCGAGCTTTCTCCACCAAAGCCTGATAGGTGTTAACTCCAAATTCTTCTAATCTACACCTCATATCTTCATCCAACCCACTGAGAAAAACTTGCATTTTAACTCCTCACTATTTCGGTAAGACTCAGGGGCATGTTGTAATAACTTGCTGAATTCAGTTTCATATTGATCGATGGGGCGTCCTTGCTGAGAAATATGCAAGAAATTAGCACTGTATTGCACTTTCAAACTTGTTGGAAAATATTCTTTTAAGAATTCTTGTCGAAAAATTTCCCAGGCTATTGGATTTACCAAATCCCTTTTCTCGATTCCCACCAAGTACGAGCACGGAATTTGAGCATATAGGTACCATATTCAGTCTTCAAATTTTCTGGTACCTCAAAAGCAGCAAAAGATCTCTCCACTTGAGCTAACCAGTCTTCGGCCTCATCTGGCTGGCCGTAGGATCCATCAAAGTACCTGTTGCATTTAATAAACTCAGGTAGCATGCTCCTATATGGTCTTGGTGGTAGTGGAGGCAGTGGAACTGGATCACTGGAATTTCTGGAGGTGGTACTGGTGCCGCTGGGGCTACTGGAATCACCGGAGGTGGTGGTGCTTGGTGCTGCTGGAGCTACTGGAATCACCGGGGGTGGTGGTACTGGTACTGCTGGGGCTGGAGCTTGCGACCTCCTTGTGCTAAAGTTCCAACTATATCTGCCAAGCGAGCAATGGCAGCCAAAACTTCATCAGATCTATCTTGCCTTGGAGGCGGCGGTGGTACATCTTGTTCGGGTGGAGCTGCTTGAGGTTCAGGATCTCTATGAAAAACATAGTACGACGTGGGGGTCGTCCACGACCTCTTCCAGATGGTCTGTACATCAACATGAAGAAGAAAATTTCTCGTATAATTAATAAATATAAACTATATATATTATTAAAACAAAATTTCAATAAAGTATTAACATTATATACATAATCGTACAAAGAAAATAGCAAAAGTTATACTTCTATTAACTTTTAGTCAAGTTAGATACACTGATAAGGTAGTTGCCTCCTTTAGGACAACTCTTACAAGTGGTTCTTATATACAAAAGATCACACAACTATTTACATGGAATCTTAATACATGTTTTCCTATCCTCAAAAGACATCAAAGGAAAACCACAGGGAGATATTATCTAAGTCAATACACCGTCAACCCTGGATACATAAGATTCCCAAAAAGAATTCCCCCAAAATACATCAAAACCCTAATAGCAACCTAGCCTAACTATGAGGAATAATCATGGATGATTTCTATATACACCAAAAGTGAAATCATTTCCGACTATTCCTTCCATCTACTACTAACTATAAGGGCTGTGCTCATCATCACACTCCATCTACTGGAGGTAAAGTCCGAGGTGGACTGTCTGAAGAAGCGATGCTAGATGAACTCCTCAGAGTCTGGAGCAAAGAAACCCGAAGTATCAAGTAAAGAAGGGTCAGCTATAATATCCGTAGACATGGGAGGCTGAACATCAGCAACAGCTGCATCCCCTGTAAAAGCCAAGTCCCCAACATCCTGTGGTGGCAGAAAAGGCTCCTGAACAAAAGGGAAACTATCATCTCCGGCAGGAAATAACTCAATGGAAAGCTCCTGAAATGTCATAGGCAACGACTCCAAAGGAGACATGACACTCTCGGCAAACTGCCAAGCCTGCTGAACAGCCTCAGGTGTCTCATCCTCTATCTGAACACCAACCTGAGAGACAGGCTCCCATATCGGCTGATACACAGGGTCCATAATAGACTGAGGCGGGGGTCCCATAAAGGCGGAGGTATCGGTGGTAACGGAAAGTCCCACGTCGGTACGATCTGTCCTGCCAGTGCTGATAAGGTGGGAAATCATCTGCTGCTAAAGAATATCCTCCTGTATCAGGTCCCTCTGGTGGTGGATGCGTAGTCGGTATCCATCGCTGTGCATATGCTGAAAAGACTCCCGCATGATGGGCAGCCATCATAGCCTGGTGATCTCTACAGAAATCTCTAGCATATGCTAACTCTGGACTCATCTGTACCCAAGTCCTAAAGTCAGGTCTGCGGGTGGTGTCCCAGGGCCAACTAAGAATATCACATCCTCAAATGGCACTCCCTCATGTCCAAATAAAGTGCCACCTCCTCAAGAACATACATAGTCTCAATATCAGTCAGACGTCCAGCGGATGTATGAAACTGCAGCTTAAGCATCCTATCGTGCCATTCACCCCACAATCCTGCTCGCCACCAAGTAATAACTGTATCTATATCCTTTGGCCTCCCGTATAGAGCAAGATCCTCGCAAAGAACACGAAGTCTATGACGATAGGAAATCAGACTCTCTCAGGTTGAAGACGGAAAGCGATCCACTCATCCCGACTTGAAGATAAGATTTCTACAAAAATAAGAAAAAGAAAAAAAACTAACTTAGTTCTTTCTTTGCCATAAATATATCTATAAAATAATTCTATAATTACTATATATTACCCACTTGGTTGTACCCCACTCATCTCTCAATAAGGTTTGTTTTCTTACTTCTAAGGTCTGATTAAGCGCCAATGCTTAAACACCGCTCTGATACCAATCCAAAACTGTCACGCCCCGAGGGTATCTTAGACGGGACAGTTCCGCCATACACAATATCCGGCTTAAGATTTAAATCATAAATCTCTTAAAGCCATAAATATTGTGCAGAAGCGTATCCTGAATAGATAACCACAGGGTTTGATAGTACCAGATTAGCCATATAATAACAACTAATAGTCTCAAAACTAACTTAATAACTACTGCAGAAATATAACATTAAAAGAAAGTAGTTTAAGAGTGTATAACAAAGCAGTTGGGTTACTGATCCTATAAATATTACAATCCTGTTTCAAAGATTTATTTAAAAACCCCTCCCAGGAAAAAGAAGAAGGAACTCTCTTCAACCCTCGTATCCTTCCCTCAAAACCCTGAATCCAAAGGGAGCTAACCTGAGGGTAGCCTCGTCCTGACTGGTACCAAAGATAGTCCTGTGACAATAAACTGTAAGGGAGTGAGCGACCACAGGCTCAGCGAGTTATATTCCTCACACTATACCATTCAAGCAAGTTATTAATTCAAACATATGCAATGCAAACAATCAAGTGAACAAATATATATAGCCAACCGGTAACCATATACATATTCGGATTTGCGCCCTCCGAATCCGGGGTTGGGGTACATCCACTCATCAGCACCCAGATTAATATACTTCGGGAATCAAATTTCTCAAGAAAACTTTTTATATATCAAAATAATATACATATAACAACATCCCAGTGAAGTAATAAATCCGAAACAATGACCCGCGCGATTCTAGGAGAAGGGCCGTCTCCCCAGGACGACTTAGTTCCCATTCCCCTAGAACAAGGCCCATGGTACACACTAGGTATATACCACTTCGGTCCTCCATGTTCACCATCCTCACGGGACAGTGCGGCCCATCCGGATCAAGGTGTAGTGGTGATGGCCTTCTACGTGCATGAATGCTATGCATGAATGTATTCAATTATTATGTCAGATTGTTTTATATTTATTTACTTGGTGTGCAAACAAGTTTCATACACTTTCATTTCTATTCTATAGCATCCAATGGGTTAGAATATAATTACAATATTTTATCAACCAATTCAAGTAACCACAGTCACAGTTTATTTCCCAACCCCTTAATATTTGATTACTGATTAATTCTATTCTACAACCACAATCAAGTATAGAGATCATAGGAATATACTCACCTGTCCATATTTCTTGTCAGTCGTAATAGTCAACAGGCAGGTCAAGCTCAGAGTCAGAATCACCTGAATATAAGTAAAGATGGAAATATACTATAAGAATTGACTAAAAACATCTAATATATATATATATATATATATCTATACTACAGACTTCCTATATTTCTGGAATCTATTACTAAAACCTTATATAGCTAATATAAATCGATTAACTTAGATTTTACGTACAAAGGTCGTTTACTAATATTTTAGAGTTATTTGAAATATAAGCAAAATAATAATAACAACTAATAGAAATAAAAATATTATTATTAAGGATAAAGAAATTTTAACCAAGTAATAAAGTAACTAAACATATAGATATATATATATATATATATACGTATTGAAAGGTTAAAGGAAATAATAATATGAGAATAATAATAATAATAATAATAAAAACAATATATATCATATTTATGTCTATATATATAACATCTAAATAAATCAACATACTTATCTTATATTAATAATTTAATTCTTATATATAAAAAACATAAATATATAGCAAGAAATATAATATCCTATAGTATATATATGTATAAATATATAAATATATAACATATAAGAGCTTACATATACATATATATACATATACTAACTATATATATATAACATATACATATACATATATATATATATATATCTCCATGAGAAGCAGCAGGGCTGCTTCGGGAAGGAGAAGCAGCGTGGCTGCTGCCGCTGCGGAGCGCTCATCTGGAGCGCTAGCTCGAGCGCTGCTGAGCGCTCGCTGTGCTCCATGAGCGCTCGCTGAGCGCTCCTTGAGCGCTCTCTGAGCGCTCTGAGCACTGGAGCGCTGCTCGAGCACTCCATGAGCGCTAGCTTGAGCGCTCGCTGAGCGCTCGCTAGCGCTGCTGGGGCGCTAGGCTGGGCGCTCGTTGAGCGCTGCTCCGAGCGCCCATGGGGCCTTCCAGCGCGCGTGCGGTGCGCGTGGAGGCTCGGTGGGGGCAGAGCACCCTGCTCTGCCCGTGATCAGCGATGGGTGTGTGGTGGTAGGTGGTGCTGGGGTGCGGGCTGTGGTGTGGTGGCTGGGGTGGTGCTGGGGTGCGGGCTGTGGTGTGGTGGCTGGGGTGGTACTGGGGTGACGAAGAAGAATAAGAAGAAGAAGAAGAAACAGAGGAGAAAGATGAAAAAGAAACAGAGGAAGGAGAAGAAGGACTCACCTTACTTGGATTGTTGCTCCCACGGAAGAAGAAGAAGAAGAAGAATAAAGAAAAAGAAAAGAAAGGAAATTGAACTGAGAAAGAAAGAAAACAGAAGTTTCAAAACGGAAAAGGAGAAAGAAGAAGAGGAACGCAGCTTATACTATATATATATATATAAATATATATCCGAAGTCAAAGAGAGCTTAAAGTCAACAAAAACACTGTCAGACATATCCACCGAAATTTAACTTATATAATTATATATTTAATAAAATAATTGCAACATGGATCTTCTTAAATTTCTTGTTGACTAATCGTCTCGGAAAAATTTAATAAAAAATAAGAAATATCCAATTTAAACAAAATAGCACGGTCTAAAATTTTAATAGCAAATCGAATAATATTTTTATCGTATAAGATCAAATACTCAGACAACATTCGGACAAAGAATTTATAAATAAAATCTTTAATTAATACTGTTTAGAGTAGATTCATAATTGAATAAAGAAAAATTAGTTTATGAAGAAGTTTATACTCAATTTAATAAATAAAATAAAATAGCATAATCAAAATAATAATTAAAATTATCAAAACAATTTAAGAAATCAGAAATCGGAAATTTTTCGGAGCTCACAATATTACTGTTTCTTCTATCACATATACAAATTTTGATATCATAGAATTTGTGATAATGAGAAAATACATTTAAATTTCTTTCTACCAATGCAAACGTAATTTTGCTATAGTAAATAGTGTGATTTTTTATGTTACCTAAACACTTTATATACTACAATAATCTTAAAATTTTAAAAGGAAAAAAAAATTATAGGTTCCATAGGGTATACTATGCCTTATAGGTTTTATAGGATATAGGCTATAGAGTGAGTACAAAGTGGTACGGGATAGACTTTGGGTACAAGATCAAGTATCATGTATCTTGCAGGAAGTGTACAGCTAACGCTTCATACTCTACCCACAATGTACCCACTCATCCCCAATTTGTAATATAAACTTCGCAAAGTAATTTAAAAATATTTGAATATCCATACAAATATAAAAAATTAGAGCAAAGAAAATTTTTAATTATTATTTTTATTTTATCTGTAATCCAAATCGAATCATATCGTTATTGGTTTGGATTTTATTAAAACCGAACCAAGCCCATCTGCGACCATCCATGTATATATGTATAATGATTGAAGTATTTATTGGAAAAAAATTGAAGTATTTAGTTTATAGGACCAGCATGGTAGACCATGTTTATTAGCACTAAGGCATAAAAAGAAGGATTACACGTGAATATTAGGATATTAAATATAAGTATTATAGATTACGCACGAGCCATGAACTTGGAAGCAAACACAAGATATCGATACAATATATTTGAGGGCCTGGAAAATCAACTGAAAAAGATATAGGAAAGACTATCCAACCACTATTATTATTACAAAAAAATCCATTTATCTAATGCACGATGGTGTATCTATATATTCTTTTAATTAGAGAGGAAATCAATTTTGCCCATGGATCTTACGTTATCTCCTGATGTAGCATGCATTTGAGGAACACCATTTAAGACAGAATCTCCAGCTTGCCAAACATGATTAACACTAGTCCCATTCTCCAATGGTCCAACGGTGGCAAATATAGTCATTTTGTTACTAGAATACTCCGCAGACACATTTGAGACCTTAAAGCTCAGAGGTTCCGGTTCCATAGATGGATTGTAACTATCCACTTGTGTCGTATATGTCGTCATAGTCCCATTTGAATTCCGGAAAGCCACAATGGCTTGTGAACCGACCATCCGGGCTCCGATCGGATTTATGGCCCAAGCAATCCATCCTGATGGAGATTGAGTGGCCCTATATGCGATTTGGATGGTCCTAGTGGACTGGATGTAGTTCCAATGCAGGTGTGCGTCCAGGACTGGAAGATCACTACACGAATTGAACACCTTGTCCTCTGAGAAGGTATAGTTTGAACAAGTTTGGCAATAGGAAATTTGTATAAAAGCAACCAAAAAGGATGTGATAAGTACGGTTTTACTCATATCAAGAGCCATTGATTGAGATATTTGTGTATGTGCTAGTTAAGAAATGGCAAACAAGAAATGAATTTTAGGTATATTTGTTGGATCAATGAGATGTTTTTACAGGATGATCACTAGTGGAAATATATATGTTGCCTATTTATAATAGGAGTTTTGATATGTTGTTGGAATGTTTCAAGTCAAGAGTTGTTGGCTGGTCAGGAACTAAATAGTTTGCCTATTTCTAAGTAGCATTTAGGACACGGAAAACATATTTGAAAGTATTTGTAAAGACATGGTCACGCAAATGTGCTTTTTGCTCCAAAACTTAAATGCTTGGTTTTATTTTAGCAAAGTATTTCTCTGGATTCTAACCCAATATCACATTAATTAACAGAAAGGGTTAGTCTTACCAAAAACGATCAAGATTGAGGAAACTTGTACAATAAGGATACCGTTTTAGCATATCCGGTTAATGTTTATTGAGCTATTTTTATTCTCTTTCACATAAACTAAATAATTTCACGTACATACCCAATCGGTAAGTTCTATAGTTTAGACTTTAGATATGTGTTCCTCTTTAAAGTGGTTGGCCACGTGTATTATGCCTATCTTGCACTTTACACATGACAAGTAGTGAAACAACATCAGTTGGGATGACCTTCGTGGGAGGAACACAAATAGTCTCAACTATCTTGAATGAATAAGTAACAAATAAGGGAGTTTAAGGGAGGCTTGAGTGTGATCTTATAGTTTTTGAGTAATTGGATTTTGATATTTGCATGTTATGCATTCAATGATTGAGGGAAGAGCTTACTCTATGCAATGTAATTTTTTTTCTCCTTAAAAGTTGCAAATAAAGAGGAATGATTGAGTATTGGACACTTTGACCAAATAGCACTCGTTATATCATCTAAGTGATTATAAAATGGGATAGAGCAAACTTATTTCATGTTTATTTTGAATAAACTTACTATGAGTTAAGACCAATAACCTTCATTCTTCATGCACAAGCTTGTTTGAGAGTGGTTCGATGTGGATGGACCGGTTCAAAAAATTCTAATTTTGAACCCATCAAGTTAAGTCTTCTTGATTCATCATAATATATAAACTAAACTTGTTAGACCCTACCACCTAATCCAAGAGTCCAAGAGTCAAAACTAAATAAATAATTAATATATTTTTAGCCCTTTACTATAGCAATATTGATATTAATTTAAAAAAAAAAAAGCTGCCACAAAAGTATGCAATTTTAAAAAGAATTTAGCTTATTTCATATATATCATTATTTATTTAGATATAATAGCTATATAATATTTAATATAAATTATATCATGCCAGTAGATAGACAATATTTTAAATTTGCAATCATTGGAGAAATTGAACCATGGCTCTTAGATCCATATTCACAACTTATCATTGTGTTTTTGCCAATATGCATAAAAGCACAGATGGAGTTCTTTTTTGTTTTTGTTTTTATTTTTTTTAGGGCTTTTTTATAGAGTATATCTAAAAAATTATTAGCTTTACTAAGGGAGGGAAACCAAAAAAAAAAAAAAAAAACTAACTTTTCAATACGCTAATTATGAGTTGTTTAAGTTTGAAAAGTAGTTTCTTGGGACAGCCATTTAAGAGAATATTCTTATATTTGCTGAGCCACTTGATGATTACTAGTTACTTTTATAAGGTTCTAATCCATTGCCTTCACCGTGATCCAACAGTGCACAAGAAGGTATTTTTCTTAATGAGAAGATTTCTGTTTTTTATTGATGATATCCTGCATTTTTATTATAGCTGTTAAGACACAGAAATATATGTCCATTTTAGTGAATTTATAGATAAATATTGAAAGAAATTCCCTTTTATATTATAAGGAGAGTTCGAAGGTTATTTACCATTGTATTTCATGTTTTATTTTGTTATAATTCTAATATATAATTAATATGTCTCGTATGTACTATCATAATTATAAGCGAGAACAAATTTATTTTATGCGATAATTTAATATAGATTCAATAAAAGGAAGGTACCCCACGTATTGGCCATCTCTATCCATCCTTGTATAAAGTATTTGAATACTTAACCGTTAATTAAAATATTATGAAAAAGTCTAAAGTTGTTTTATTTTTTTTGAAGTCGTCCATTAAAATGTATTGACAGAGAAAGATAGAATAGTCAATGTCAACTTTATGATAGGCTTGAAATTTCTCACACGACATTCATAGGGTAAATGTAGAGGTAAAAGAACATAAAATAAAATAAAAAAAAAAAGAAAGAAAGAGAGAGAGATATTCATTATCAAAGTTTTAATCATCACATCATAATTCAGATTTGGATGAAAATTTACTGCCTCAGAAATGCTATCACCATCACGTGTTTATTATGATAATGATTGTTTACTTTATTTTTTTTTTGTACTTTTTAAATATATTTAACACGTCGTAAGTGTTTACTGGGACAGAGTGGAGACATCATTCCTAATACAGCAAATACTTTCAGTCTTATTATCTTGTAAACATCATGGCTCCATAGTCTTTTTACTCATCATTCCACTCTTAATTTTCCATAACCATCATGGTTATGTTGGCAATTTTAACCTAATGTGTGCTTTATCGATTAGCCAATCTTAACATATCTGTATAGTGATATGAAACTCTATATTAAACCTATATCAAGTGAATTAATAGATGTAATGTAATTTTAGCTGATAGTAATATGCTTTTACACTCCTAGAATGTTGGAAAATTTATAGATGACAAGGATGAACTCCAGAGGTTAAACAAATCTCAGAACAATAATAAAAAATAAAAATCTGGACTAGGTAGAACTTCAACGAATTCAAGGTTTGACAGGGAAAGCTTTGCCGCTTATATGTTTTATCTATTCAAAGGCTTTGGATAAATTATGCCTTACGCTGTTGGTTTTTTCAATTATAAGTAATCATCATAATGAATTGAGCTATGTTTAAATTTAAATCATGACATGTCAATATCTTATAATCTAGTAGCATCTCTTTTCAAATAAAAAGTATCAAATTTGAATTCTTTCTTCTCTATAATTGAAAAAGAAAAATCAAATCACGACATAAGAAAAAGCAAATCTTTGAAAATAAACAGCGGTCACTTTTACAAATTTAACACAAAAATTCAAGGTTTGACAAGGAAAGGTTTGCCGCTTATATGTTTTATCTATTCAAAGGCTTTGGATAAATTATGCCTTATGCTGTTGGTTTTTTCAAATTATAAGTAATCACAATAATGAATTGTGCTATGGTTAAATTTAAATCACGACGTACCAATATCTTATAATCTAATAGCAGCTCTCCTCAAATAAAAGATATCAAGTTCGACTCCTTTCTCTTTTATAACTGGAAAAGAAAAATCAAATCACAACATAAAAAAAAAAAAAAACAAATCTTCGAAAAAAAAAAAACAGTGGTCACTTTTACAAATTTAACACAAAAATTTGTGATGTGTCTATCATTATTTTTGTTATTGCATAAAATTTACCAGGAGAAAATTCTAAATGGAGCTTTTGTTCAACATTTTTTCATCGTGAGCTTGGAAAAAATACAAGGCAATAGTCTAAGTTCACATGGTTATAGTACATGTATATTTATTTGGTATAGTTATTTGTACTATAGAATTTGTATTTTTCCAGCATATCTTAAAGGACTAGCTCTTTCAAGAACGAAAAAGTGAGCACCCTTCATCACATTAGAGTTGTCACAATCTCACACTCGTCATTCTAACGTGGAATGAAATTTCTCCATTTATCTTTTCTATTTTTTCTCTTTAATCAATGATTGGGATAATGATGAGGAAAAACGACGTAACAACGATGTATAAAATATTTAAAAAATTAAACAATTTCAACCATTAATATAAGGAAACTAAGAGAGGAAAAATGTAAATGATCCAAATTAGGAACAAAATAAGTAAAAGAAGGGTTTAGCTTTTAATCTTATGCATATTAAGGCTTATATATATTTATAATTTGAAGTCGGCCAAAAAAAATATTTATATTTTGAAGAATCAACATTTATGATTCTCTCATACTAATTTATAGCATTGTTTTAGATATATTACTAGAAAATATTTGTTTGCATTGCCATGCCTTGAATTAGACATCTCCAACAAACTCCAACGATCGGGTCCAAACCGGAACCTGACTAGGTTTGGTCATGCCAGGTCTGCCATTGGACCCGTCCTGGCCTAGCTATTGGACCAATGGACCACAATGAATCCAACCAAGTTATATTTTAAAAAGTTAAAAAATTAATTCTTATGTAAATATAAGATATAAAAAAATTAAAATACAAAGTAAAGAAAAGTTGAAAAAAACATATTTCCAGATAATGTAATGTTTCCATGCAAATAGAAATGATTATCATTCATAAGTATTTAATACATTGTTTAATAACTACACCTAATAAATATAACTTAAAAACATATTTCACCCTTATAGAGAGCTCCTCTAAGAGAGAAATCCTACTTCCAAGTAATGTGAGATTTTCTAATCTTTTGTAAACCTTACTCTTTTAAAGTGGTACTCTTAGTCTCACATTGCTAATATCTCCACTTAAAGATAATGTACTTATGTATAAATAACTACACATCATTGATAGTTTCAAATAAAAATGGACTAAAGAGCAGTATATTTATAGGTCCAATTTATATTTTAAGTTTGATGAAATATCTCAAACATTCACCTAAGTTAGAAATTGAAATTAAATAGTTTAAACGATGCAAATAAAATAGATAATGAATTATGATTAGATAAATCAATGTAACTAAATTAGTAAATAAGTTTAAGTGGAAATTTGAGATTAGAAATTCCTAAACCCCTAAACATATTATTTAAATGTCTAGTGGATTCCTAAAACCCTAAACTTTAACTCAACATTCCATATCCTAAATTCCTACCAATTTGAGATCTTTTGCTTGCCTAAAAATATCATATCTTGATTATATATCAATTCGATATAAACTGACCCTAAATCAAATCCCTATCTCAAGTCTTTTATTTCTAACATATTGATCATCAAATTATTTCCTAAACACTTTTAGAATTAGAGATATCGATATGAAAGTTTTAAACTTAATACCTTTATTCTAAATGTCCCTAAACTTTATTTATATATATCGCTTTTCGTTTTTACTTTTTGGGTTGCCTTTCCTTTTCTTTCCTTTCCCTTGTCTTTCTCGTTTCTTCCTCCTCTTCTTCTCTATTCATTTCTTTCTCAAAACCCAAATCCCAAATCTCAAATTCAACAAGAGTATAGAAGAAATCAAAGATAGAAAACAGGATAGATGGCAAAAACTATGCAAGGAACAACTCCAAGAGCATAGGAGAAGAAGTAGTAGAAAAGATCAAGAAGTTGGGTTTACTTAAAAGGATAAGTTTTGTTATTTTCTTTACTTTAATTATTGTTATGTATGCAAATGCTAAATTAGAAATAGATAGATATAGATCTTGTAATAGAATTGATAAATTGGTGAGATATGAACCTATATGTCAAAATATGCAAACGTATACACATGTGTGGACCATGTGTTTGATGGAATGATTTGTCGTAATATGATGTAAATACATACATAGAAATGTTTATAATTTAAGATTATGCATCTTTATATTGATGACAAGTTGTTTTGTTGATGTATGATAAAAACAAGTAATTCAGAATTAATGTAAATGACTAAGGAACAACGAATATAATCCCTCTATCCATCATGGCCTGTCATACATGTAGAAAATAAAATCTAGGAGGATAAAAGGCATGATAGAGGACGTGATATCTTCTTATCAAAAAATAAAACATGATAAAGGGCGTTATAATGTAGGCAATGAACATTACAGCCTAGATTATGACCGTTATAAAGGGCACGATCTCCTTTGACAAGAATTTTCAAAGGAAAAAAGCCTAGATCATAGCCATAACAAGGGGTGCTATATTCTTATTACGAGTATGACAAGGTCATATTGGTGATCATGGCCTTCATCACGGGTGTGATGAGAATGGTGACGACGATCACGACCTCATCACGAGCGTGATCTATCTCTTGATACTGTTCATAAAGAAGAAAAGAAAAATAAAGAAAGATGAAATGAAAAAGATAAATGATAATTAATGTGAGGTGTCAGTTAAATGATATAATTAGTCATGAGTTTAGTGAATTTATAAACTTAATAAATAATTGGATTAAAAGTAGAAGTTAGATATAAAATAAACTTAGGTTTAACTTAACTTCATAAGTTCTAATAAGTTAAAATGAATTAGGTTGATTAAAGTTCATCACCTTGGCTTAGTAAATAAATTAAATGATTGATTCTAATCTATATGCCCAAGATAAGATAATATAGGCTTAATAAAATATAAATGGCCTAGAGTAATAAGTTTGAATAAACCATAATTAATATAGCGGATATGTTGTTTCAAATATGTATTTGTTTGGAGTATGAATGTTTTGATGATGTTGTTGTAATAAAATACTGTAAACAAAGTGAAAAGAAATACTTTGAGAAACAATGAAAAACTGTCCATATTTTGGCAGAGCGATTTTCACAGCCATAACGAGATTCCTAATTAGTGTCTGATCAAATAGGATAATAAAATAAGTTTGATGTAATGGATAATTAATTCAATTTCTTATATGAGTTTAATTCTTGAACATATATGAATATCTAATATATCTTCTGAAAGGACTTCTGAGATTCTATTTGGATTTCATATAAAAGGTATGTAGTAACTTGCGTGTTGGATGTTAAGATAGGCATACTAAAATGAATTAAAACTTAAAGATGACCTAGTAATTGGGTGTTGCTTGTACTTATGCGGTTGAATCCGGTTTGGAGAGCAACAACCTTGTCCGATGCGGGCATGGTAATTGGGCGCTTAGGCTATAATACGATCCTAGAAAGGAGCTTAGGAGGATAAACCTATAGTTATCCTATTATTTGTGCACCTATACTATGAGAATTGTCTTGTAAATCAAAGTTTACAAGGCTCTACATGAATCTCTACTTTACAACTTCTAAGATACAATTACATTTGTGATGAATAAAGGAAATCCGATTTCCTACAGTTCACCAGAACCATAGAGAATCGATATCCCTTACTAGATAATAAAATAGAATAGATTATCTACATATTTCAAACTTTAGACTAATATACAGCTAATTTATTCCATAATCTAATATTCATGTTACATAAAACAAAATCTTAATAAAAACAATCTATCCACTTCTTATATCTAACTTGTCTTCTTCTTCAAGGAATTTTCTCCACATAGCCTTAGAACCACAGAACCTCCTTAAGTATTAACATCCCACGACGGTGCCAAGTAATTCCTGGGATATTGACAACCCTATGGTATCCAATTGGAGAAACAAAACCACTGACTTAACTTAGGACTACCATAGAATCGACATATTAGTACATGATATGAACACCATGCTAATGTAAGTATGCTATCGTGAAATGCATGGTCATTTCATTTAATTAGATAACCAAATAGCATTAGATTTCATTTATTAAAGAAACCATTCAATAACAAACACTCATTAATAATAACAACTCAATTATTTCAAACCAGGTGTGATCTCTTTTAAATTAATGGATTATCAATCAAAACAATCATCAAATAATACACGAGTACCCCATTCCCCATACATAGCCAATTATGTTTGATTATTATAAATGCAACCATATTACACACACAAATAAAGAAATGTGGTTAATGTTATCCACCAGTCATCTAAGTTAAGTCTTAACAACCATTTAGGAAAACCAAATCATCCCTATCCCCATCACCAATCATCAAATCATCATCAACAGTGTTATCGGTATCAAATCATCATTATCTTTCATATAGAAATTCAAATAGAAAAAGAATATTGGCTAGGGGCTATTTCAGAGAATATGTCAAAATCAAACATCTATACAAGACACTAAACTCATTTATTCATTGGATCTATGTTGACTTAACTTAATCATCTAATTCATTTTAGCTTAGTGAATTCATTACGTCAAGCTGAATTTAGTTATATTACTATTCCACTTTATTTCTAGGAATTATATTAACTAGTCCACTTGATATACAAAAGCAACATTAATTCTAATTTAATTACTAAATTAGATTAAGTTAAGTTAAACTTAGGTTTATTAACTAAGTTTATTTTATGAGCTTAAGTTCCATGTTAATCTAAATCACTTATTAAACTTATTAATTTACTAAATCCATTCTTAATTACACACAATTAATATATTACATCAATTGTCCAAAATTTATTAAATTTTATTTATTTATTTTAAAGTAAAACAAGGGAGCTACACGGTCATGTTAGACGGGATTTTTTATCAAAACCGAAAAATCTTCTACATAGGCAAGTTGCACGGCCGTGTTGAATGAAAATTTTGATTAGAATCGCAAATGATTCTACGGGGTTTTCTGCATGCCTATGTTGAATGCCCATGTATACTAGAAAAATTTTTACAACAGCCAAGACACGATTCTCGTGTTTTCTTTTCAAAATTTTCTCATCTTTTACACATCCTACTTGCATTATAACATCATAAAAACATCATAGATACATCGTACATCTCATATTTACAACTTTTAACACTTCTAATCTCCTTTTTACTTCATCAACACATCTATAAACTACATCATCAATTCCCAACTTCACATGTACATATTCTACTTAGGTCTTTAACTTTCATGCTCATATCTTCTTAATTCACAAATTTTATCACAAACCCAACTCATTTCTCACATGAATCCATCATGCACTTACATATATAACCATTTTAACAAAGGAAAACAACATACTTACTTACTTTGAAAAAGCTTCAACATCCAAAACTCTAATACTACTACTTCTCCTTAGTGTTTGAAACCACCTCTTGCATGATCTCCAACTTCCATATTGATTTTCATCTTTTATTTCTTCTTTGATCTTTCCAAACTTGAGATTTTGTGGTGGATTTAGAGAAAAAGAAGAGAAGAAGAGGATAAGGAAATGGATACGTAAAAGAGAAGAAAAGGGGAAAGAAGAAGAGAAATGGAAGTGAACAAAAATAAGAAGGGGTATAAATAGGATAAAGACAAAGGTAATTAAAGGTATTTATGATTAAGGGTTTTGATTTAAGATTTTCATATCATTATCTTAAGTACAAAAAATAATTAGAAGGAAATTTTAGAATATATATAAATAAAATCGATAACTTGAATTGAGAATCTAGTTTAGAATTTAATTTTGTAAAACTTGATATTTAGTTGAATTTTGACCTAGAAATTGATATTTTTAAATAAGTAGATAAACTCAAAATTCATGAGGATTAAAAATATAGAATGTAAGTTGAAGTGGCTATATTTGAGCACTTTATAAATCTAAGTAATTGAACTCAAGAAATTTAGATCATTTTTAAGTTAAAAGAAAAGGGGTTCCAATTGATGGTTGAAAAAGATTAGATGACCTAACTATGAAATAAATTAAAATTTACTTAACATTGAAATTAAAGGAAAAGAAGTTTAGTTTGAAATTTACAAAAGATAATAAAATTTGATTGTTGGAAGAATAATTAAAGTAAATAGATAAATTGAAGGAAATAGAGTTTAAATTTGTTAATAAGGAAGATGTAAGAAATTTGGTTCATAAAAGGGATAATTGAAATAGATAAAAGTTGGAAATGAGCATTTGAAATCTCAATTCCAATTAAGTCTATCTACTAATTTGATTATGTTAATCTATTCATTTATAACCTATAATTCAAATTACTTATTTTAATTAAACTATCTGAGCTTAATTATTAAATTAAATTCTAAATAACATTTAAGATTATTAGCATTAGATTTTATGATTCAAAAGCTTTTAATCGTTTTAAGATTTTATTCTTTTACTCATGCTTCCATTGTTTTGTTCCAATTAATTTTGACTAAATTTTGATATTGTTCATTTCCATTGTAATTTTGAGTTGTTTGGTAATCTATTATTTGTTGAGTTTATAGATTATATTTTTGTTTTTATTATCAGGTCCGTGTGATATTTCTTGTTATTTTCTATTATTTAAAGCATATTAAAACTTAATGTTATTTTACAACTATTTTCATATTTCAAGATTGTTTATTTCATATATTATATGTTTACTTTGTTTTATTCTTTTGTATCATATTGATTTGATATTTTCTTGTAATCTTTGCTTTTATAAAACATCTTAAGATTTAAGTTATTTAGATTTAATACCATTCTTTTATAGTTATTTATTTATTGATTATTTATTTCTTTAATTATCCGGAATTTTATATCTTATATCTTTGATTATTTCTTCATCTAATTAAACCTCATTTTTGTTTGTTCATGTATGTATCTCTAATTTTATCCTTTTTATATGTGTGGAATTTTATCAAGAAGTTAATTGAGAATTTTATTTTAGAATATAACAATTCAAATTGTTAATCATTGATTAAATCGTTTATATTTTAATATTCTTGAATCATGAAAATTTTTGGAATAATTTATGTGACCTTTCTTAAAAAATTTTCCAAAAAAGTTTTCATTATTTATGCAATGATTATTATATTTGAGTTGTAGAAATTTAGGTTACAGGCCACCCTCTTTACCATGATGCAATGGCAATTCATAAGAGGTAAGGCAGGTAACAAATAGGGCAAACGGTATTGGCATAACGTTTACTTAAGTTTAGGGGGAAATACCATGATTTAGTTCATGTTTATGAGAACAATTGAACTAAAATCATGTTATGAAATGAGTTGTAAGCAAAGATGAGTAACAACTGTAAACCCTAGATGAAGCTATTTTCTTGTAACGTTACATAAGTGATATAGGTATTAGGATTGCCTATGTAAACACCCTGAGTGTCTACTGTTACTTAAAACCCTCAGATTCCCTAGATTATTTCGAAGTGTGAGTGTTCCGGTACTGATTTATTTACTTTAATGAAAAGATAATAATTGGTTGTTGCTACATTGTATTTAGTTAAGCTCATATATCATTCCGTGTATGATTGTGTTACTATGTACTGAGCTTTGGCTCATTCTTCTTATTGTTGTTTTCTTTCTAGGTATTGTTGGTAATGATGATGATTGATGATGATAATGTTGGTCATGATGATGTTGATAAGGACTGATGATGAATGACTCAGGTATGAGCGGTCCTAGAGGTTTTGAGAGGAGAAGTGAAATGAGTTAGGATCTTGCATGTATTTTATTATGTTTATGTTTTATTTCAAAGAGTTGGATTTAACTCTTGAATTTGTATTTTTCTTTTAAAAAGGTCTGGTGGTACCCATATATTCATAAATGTTGATTTACTTATGAAAGTAGATTATAAAATATTTTTGTAAAATTTTGTTAACTGGAAAGTTGGTATGCTCTGGTAAGAGTAGAGATCTTTATTATGTTTTTATAAAGTCTGATTTTTTTAATAACTAAATCTATTTGTTTTAGAAATCTTAATAAACGATTTCATTAATTAAAATTAACTAGCAATGTTCAACGCAAACAATCTTTTAAGGAAGTCTGAGTATATAATACATAAAATATTATACGTGGTGATAATTATCTTAATTAAATTTAGGGCGTTATATTTGAAGTTTTATTTTCAGTAAAAAAAATTTGTTTGTTTAATTTTTTGTTCTTTTCAAAAAAGGAATGCGCATGAATCGTCCCAATCTGCATGTCCACGAGTTGGACCCACCCACGGTCTTCGGTGCTTGTTTTGGTGAGCTGAACCAGGAACCTGGAGACGTAATGTACCATTTCTAATAGGGAAAGGAAACATCCATTTGATAGCCTATCGCAAGATATTTTGAATTTTATTGCTAAATAGCTTTAGTCCGTGAAATAATTTTAGAAAAGCAATACTTATAGCCCTGTAATTGCCTCAAATAGTGCTAGCATCGAGTCAGTAATTAATAAAATAATTTTTAGATAAATAACATAATAATAGTTTTTACTAATATTACAACTTAATTGAAACATAATTAGAAATGCAAACTCTTTGTCGTTTCCCACTAAAAGTCTCACAAGATATGATATATTACTCATATTTTATTCTAATTTATCTTTCTTATACCTATATATGTATATGTTATTTATAATATGGTTTTTATATTCATCCTATATATATATATGGTGTGTGGTGTGTGCAACCAATATTATTATTTGAGGACAACAACAGATAAATGATTCAGTCGATATTATATGTCACGTGTAATATACAAATAGTATGCAATTATTAATGATTTGCTAACATGAAGGCATATAGGTGGTGATTATTTTAAAAATTAACATTGTGTATTAACATATTATTAGAAGTTATACTGCACGTATTTACCAATTGAATATTTTTCCCAATAATTACAACACCTTAAATCATAGCGATGTGTGGCTACGACACCAAGACAACATATTAGTAGATCGCCATTATTGTGTAGCAATTCATAGAATGTCATGATCTTATCACGTACATCTCGAATGGATACGTGTTTTGACGAAGTATAACTGTATAAGCTATATTAACGCAATACTAACATCATGGCGAACTTAGGAAAAAAAGGAAATTTTGATAAAGGATGCTAAAGCAAATGAACGATCTATTTGGATGGTCTGTTTTTCATCTATATCTGTACATTTTTCAAAAAAATATGTGTAAATACATCCAATTTATGTTTATATTTAATCTATTTAATTTTTTTAACGAGAATTACCCCTTTTTTTTATCTATATCTAATTTTTTATAAATAATTTATTAGAAAAAAGTTTAAAAAAAGTGTTTGTATCTGTAATCTACAAAAAAACAAACAAATCCTTGAATTTAGAATCAAGATAGGGTGTTTCTAGTATAGAGATGTAAAATCTTATGATACCCTCGAGGAATAAACTTAGTTAAGGTTCAACTTCAGGAAGCACAACAGTTGGGAGAATCATCTTTTTAGTCATGATCAATATAAATACAACATACTCTTGGTACAAAAATGGGTCTGATCAATGTAATCTTTTTGTCAAATGGTTGTGTAATCTTATTAACATACTCTCGGCACATTTTTGTGAAAATCTCTATCGACGCCACATAGCGACCACTTCCTTGTATTTAGGAAAATCTCCTTGATATGAAGAAAATAAACCTAGACTGTTGATAAGATCATATTTTATACAACTTTTCAATGTGCAATTTGAATGACCTATCTTAAATTCTATAAAAATTGCTAGAATGATTACTTGTTTTGATTAAATTCATGTTTCAGGTTTAATTTGAGCAAAGGAAAGGAAAACAAGCATTGTTGAATTGAGAAAAGGAAACTCAGGGGGTACGCCGCTTTTCTTAGGTCAAAGCCATCGGCGTAGAGCCAGCCTTCATCATGCTCAGAATGCAAAACTTTAAGGCCACCTCTACACCGTCGGCCTTGAGGTGGTGTAGGATCTGGAAGAGCAAACAACAACAAAGGCTGGCTCAACACTGCCAGTGTAGACAAATGGAAAAGCCAGCATCTGCAAATATATTCAACGTCGGCTTTTAGGATTCAAAGCCATCGGTGTTGAGACGGCTTTCTGTTGGCTAAGCTGCCAGCCTTGATTATCAACCATACAGCCTTCATTCATCTCAACTTATGCCGGATAAATCAAATACTACGCCACCAGCTTTTGAACGGCGTAGTTCATCCATAGAAAGTTAAATTTTAAGGCCGAAGTTAACATTGCCAGTGTTCACTGACTTTTCACATGTACGCCGCTTGTAAGCTTTCGGCGTTGAATGTGTAACAGTCGGCGTACAATGTTGTAACTGCAAGATTTTGCAATTGAAGAGTCTGAATTTCTTCTATATAAGATAGGTTTTCTTCAAGGAAAAATATATACGAAATTTAACAGTTCTAAATTCCCTTGTGATAATTTAAGAGAGAATTTGAGAGATTGAAGCTTTGTATTGACAAGATTTTGCAAGTGAAGGTTTAAACAATTGAATTGGTGATTTCTCATCTTATTTCTTATGCAATTCTTTTGTTTGATTTATTTGTTCAATATGATATCATTTGCATTTTCTTACTTGATTATTGAATCATCTATGAATAACTAAATTTTACTTGTGGGAAGTAATGAAACCCTAATCTTGCTAAAATGATCTTTGAATTTATATTGTAGGGTTGTTAGAATTATAGAATATTTGTATTAATCCTAATTATATATCTTGTTTCTTATGAAATTGGATTGATAAGAATCTTGATAATTCAAAAGAAGAATTAGGGTTTATAGAAATTCATAAAATACGATTAAACAACAATTGCGGAAGAGGCGAAGTTTAATCTAATTTAGAAATTGTCTCATGTGATTCATGCAATGTTTTAATTTAATTTCCTATTAAGGAATTAGGAGAAATTGATTTAGGACATTAGACAATTATAAAATCGGGAGATTTATAATTGTAAATTCGATTCCATTAATAATTTATTTAGCGGAAGCTATTAGATTATTTTGTTGTTTTCTAAAAATTGTAGTTTTAGGTCTTGATAATTTCATATAAATATTCATAATTCTAACTATTCATATAATATAATTTCAGTATAATTAGCAAAGATTAGGATGGATTCTGCTCCTTCCCACATTTTATTTGATATATCTATCTCATTCTCACATTTCATACTTGTGTTGCATCCATTGTTAGTATAATTAGAAGTAGAATAGATAATTATAAAATCTTAAAATCAATAGCCTAAATATTAGTTTAAACTGATACCGATCTAGTAATTACAAGAATTCCTTGTAGAAACGATACTCGACTCATTTTTCTATATTATTTGATTCGATCCAGTATACTTGCTGGTATTAATCCGTGCTTTATTTATCTATACATTTCAAACGGATCAAGTTTTTGGCGCCGTTGCCGAGGAATTCAAATAATATTAGACTATTTTGGTTTTGCTTGTAGTTTAGGTACTTTTCCAAGAATTGATTCTTTTCTTTTCTCTTTGCAAGTTATATGCAAAGAAGTAGAAGTCTTGATCTTCTACCAATTGATCTTGAGATTGAAAGAGCCTTGCATCAACACGGGAGAGAAAACCGAAGAAGACAAGAAATGGCAGAAAATGAAGCAAGAAATAATGGGAACAACAATTAGAACAATAATGGGAATCAAAATGACAACAATTTGTTGCAACCTGAAGTTCCCATTGGTAGAGCACTTAAAGATTATACGATACCCACTATTCAGGGTCCTGCTGTTCGAAGGCCAGCTATGGAGGCCAACAATCTGAGCTTAAACAGGATCTGATACAAATGGTTGAGTCACACCAATTTGGAGGATACCCTAATGAGACACCGAACGAACACATTGCCAAATTCCTCAAATACTGCAATACTGTCAAACTCAACGGTGTTACTGATGAGGCTATCAGATTGCAGCTTTTCCCTTTCTCTTTTAGGGATAAAGCTTTAGCCTGGTATAATTCTCAACCACCTGAATCTATCACAACATGGGCAGATTTGATGACTAAGTTCTTAAAAAGGTTCTTCCCTCCGACCAAACTGCTAGATTAAGAAATGAAATTACCAACTTCACTAAATTTCTGGAGAATCATTGTATGAAGCTTGGGAAAGATTCAAGGAAGCAGTTAGAAAGTGCCCACATCATGGATTACCGGATAACCTATTTATTGAAAATTTATACCTCAGTCTAGATGAGACTTTGAGGTCATTAGTTAATGCGACATCCGGAGGATCACTTATAGGAAAAACTTATGAAGAAGCTAGTGCTTTGATTGAAGAATTGGCTTCAAGTGCACACAATTGGAGTTGTGAAAGAATGAAGTCAAAAGTAGCTGTAATTCATGGTAATGAAGCAATGTCACAACTCACTGCTCAAATTTCAGCTTAAACCACACAGGTAAGTAAACTCACATCAAGTTCTTTAAATACTAATCAATCTATTTGTTATGAGTTTTGTTCAGGACTACATGTAGCATATGATTGTCCACATGGAACCATACCATCAACAAGTGAAGAGCAACTCAATTATGTTGGAAACTTTGGAAGGGTTAATTATGGACCATATTCAAACACTTATAATCCAGAGTGGCGTAATCATCCAAATCTATCTTATAGAAATGAATCAAATGTTTACCACCACCTGGATTTCAAAAAAAGGTCCCTAAGAAATACCCAGCCTCCATCTCAGCAAAATCAATTTCAACTGAAGAGTTATTGAAGACTTTTATTCGATACCAGACCACACTCAATAATCAGCATGCATTATTCAAGATCTTCAAGGGAAATTCCATCAACTTGCTCAGCAAATTGGTAATAGACCATCTGGTTCTCTACCGAGCAACACTGAGGAAAATCCTAAAACCGTGAATGCTATAGTTTTGAGAAGTGGAAAGGAAGTTGAACCCGTTGAGGCAAAAGTTAAGGAAACTGAGGAGATTCCAGTCAAAGACAAGGAAAACAAAAGATGGAGGAACCAGCTAAAAAACCACCTGAAGTAAAACCTTATGTTCCTCCTATTCCTTTTCTAGGAAGACTAAAGCAGCAAAGATTGGATGAGCAGTTTTCTAAGTTTAGATGTTTTTAAGAAGCTGCAAATCAATATTCCATTCTTAGAAATAACAAAAATGCCTTCATATGCAAAATTCATCAAAGAATTGCTTACTAAGAAGAGAAGGATTGATGGAAATGAACCAGTGATGCTCACAGGAGAATGCTCCATGATTTTACAAAAGAGTATACCTAACTTGCCTACCAAACAAAGAGATCAGGGGAGTTTTACTGTTCCTTGCACTATAGGAAAATTTCATTTTGATAAAGTACTTATTGATTCTGGTGCAAGTATTAATCTTATGCCTCTATCCATTTTCAGGAAATTAGGACTTGAAGAGTGTAAGGAAACTCATGTTACTTTACAACTTGCTGATAGAAGTGTTAAATACCCAAGGGGTATTGTGGAAAATGTCCTTGTTAAGGTTGATAAATTCATATTTCCAGTAGACTTCATAGTCTTGGAAATGGATGAGGATAGAGAAGTCCCTATGATTCTTGGCAGGCCATTCCTTGCAACAGGTAAAGCATTAATTGATGTGGAACAAGGTAAGCTCACTTTAAGGGTTGAAAATGATCAGGTAACTTTCAATGTTTATAATGCAATGAAACAATTTGATGATAGAAAGGCCTCTTACACTATCAATATTCTTGATGAGCTTATTTTTGAGTCTGTAGAAGAAAAGGCAGGTGTAGAAACTATGGAGTCTGTTCTTAGAGATCTTGATGAATGGAGTGATGAAGAGCAAGAAGAAGAAAGTGAGCATGTGTACCAAGTCAAAGGAAGATACTATGAAGAGTTGGGTACCAATGAAAGCAAGTCAGAACCATCATTGATAAAATCACTAATTCTTGATCTTAAACCCCTTCCTTCACATTTGAAATATGCTTTTCTTGGAACTGGAGATACTTTACCTATAATTGTTTTATCTTCTTTGACAGGTGAATAAGAGCAGCAATTGCTTGCAGTTTTATGGAAGCATAAAGAAGCAATTGGATGGATTATTGCAGATATCAAGGGAATAAGCCCTATAATTTGCACTCATAATATTTTACTAGAAGTTGAGTGCAAACCTGCAGTTCAACCACAAAGGAGACTTAATCCAACACTTAAAGAGGTAGTAAAGAAGAGGTCTTGAAACTACTTGATGCAAGTATTATCTATCCTATCTCTGATAGTAAGTGGGTTAGTCCAGTTCAAGTAGTGCCAAAGAAAGGTGGTATGATTGTAGTAAAGAATGAGGAGAATGAATTGATTCCTACTCGCACTGTAACTGGATGGAGAGTATGCATAGACTATAGGAAGTTGAATGATGCCACTCGAAAAGACCATTTCCATCTTCCCTTTATTGATCAAATGCTTGAAAAGCTTGCAGGGCATGATTATTATTGCTTTTTGGATGGTTATTGGTTATAATCAAATTTCTATAACTCCTGATGACCAAGAAAAAACCACTTTCACTTGTCCCTATGGCACTTTTTCCTTTAGGAGGATGCCCTTTGGTCTTTGTAATGCACCTGCTACTTTTCAAAGGTGTATGATGGCTATCTTTTTGACATGCTTGAAAATTTTATTGAAATCTTTATGGATGATTTTTCTGTTTTTGGAAAGTCTTTTGAAGCATGTTTAGAAAACTTAGCTTGTGTTCTTCAAAGATGCAAAGAAACAAATTTGATTTTAAACTTGGAAAAATGTCATTTCATGGTAAGAGAAAGGATTTTTTTGGGTCATAAAGTTTCAGTGAGAGGAATTGAAGTTGATAAAGCCAAAATTGAGATCATAGAGAAATTGCGACCACCCACCACTGTTAAGGGAGTTAGAAGTTTTCTTGGTCATGCTGGCTTTTATAGGAGATTTATTAAAGACTTCTCTAAAATTTCTAAACCCCTTTGCAATCTTCTAGAAAAGGATACAATGTTTAATTTTAATGACAAATGTTTGCAGGCATTTAACTTATTGAAGGAGAAGCTCACATCTACACCAATTATCATTGCACCTGATTGGGAGCTTCCCTTTGAGCTTATGTGTGATGCTAGCGACTTTGCAGTAGGAGCAGCTTTGAGTCAAAGAAAAGGTAAGTTATTTCATGTTATATACTATGCAAGTAGAACTTTGAATGAGGCTCAAAGAAACTATGCCACAACTGAAAAAGAGCTTTTAGCTGTTATATTTGCATGTGACAAGTTTAGGCCTTACTTGATAGGTTCTAAAGTCATAGTATATACTGACCATGCTGCTTTGAAATACTTATTTGCTAAAGCTGATGCAAAGCCAAGGTTGATTAGATGGATATTGTTACTGCAAGAATTTGATCTTGAGATTAAGGATAAGAAGGGAACTGAGAATGTGATCGCCGATCATTTGTCTAGATTAAAATCTAATAGTCTAGATATTCCAATTAATGAGAAGTTTCCTGATGAACAATTGCATGCAGTACAGATATTAGATTTGCTATGGTATGCTGATTATGTCAATTACTTGGTTAGCAAAATCATTCCATATGGTTTGTCTTATCAACAAAAGAAGAAGTTTTTGCATGATGTGAAAAGTTACTTTTGGGATGAACCGTATTTATTCAAAAAATGTGTTGATGAAGTACTTAGACGTTGTGTGCCTGAATCTGAATAGCTTAACATTATGGAACATTATCATTCAAAAGAAGCAGGAGGTCATTTAGGTCTTCAAAGGACTGCAGCTAAGGTCTTATCATCTGGATTTTATTAGCCTAATTTATTTCGTGATTGCAAGAAATACATAGTGTCATGTGCTCAATGTCAAAGAACTGGTAACATATCAAAGAAACATGAATTACCACAAAACAACATACTGGTAATTGAACTTTTTGATGTGTGAGGAATTAACTTCATGGGTCCTTTTCCCTCATCTTTTTCAAATAAATATATACTTGTGGCAGTCAATTATGTTTCAAAATGGGTGGAAGCTGTTGCTTTACAAACAAATAATGCCCAAATAGTTTTGAAATTTTTGAAAAAGAATATTTTTACTAGATTTGGGGTGCGTAGGGCTATAATTAGTGATGGAGGGTCACATTTTTGTAGCAAGCAATTTGAAAAACTTTTGTCAAAATATGGTGTTACACATAAAATTGCTACCCCCTATCATCCACAAACAAGTGGACAAGTTGAGGTATCCAATAGGGAGATAAAAAGAATTTTGGAAAAAACTGTCAATGTATCTAGAAAAGATTGGTCTTTGAAATTAGATGATGCATTATAGGCTTATAGAACTGCTTTTAAAACCCCTATTGGAATGTCTCCTTATATAATTTTTTTTGGTAAATCATGTCATCTTCCTTGTGAACTTGAGCATAAGGCCTATTGGGCCATTCAATTCCTTAATTTTGATGAAAAAACTGCAGGTGAGAAAAGATTGCTTCAATTGAATCAATTGGATGAATGGAGGAATGAAGCTTATGAGAATTCTCGTATCTACAAAGAACGAGCAAAGAATTGGCATGATAGAAACATTATCAAGAGAGAGTTTTTGCCCGGACAAAAGGTTTTACTTTATAACTCTCGCTTGAAATTGTTTCCAGGAAAATTGAGGTCAAGATAGTCAGGACCGTTTGAGATTGTAAGTGTTTCCCCTTTTGGTGCTATAGAAGTGAAAACTGATACTAATAGAACTTTTAAAGTGAATGGGCAACTACTTAAACATTTTTATGAAAGGGAAAACCACGATAGTGCTTCCACTATCATGAATTCGAAGGAACCATGAAAAGAATTGGAAAAGTCGAGCTAAGCGACTCTAAACTAAGCGCTTCTTGGGAGGCAACCCATGTCTAACTTCGTAGTAGAATTTTTGTCTTTTGTTTTTACTAACTTAATTTTTAGTATATACAAGCCAAGCTAGTTGGAAATTTGAGCTTTTAACTGACAGGAGAAGATTATATCTTTCAAAGAGAGAAATGAGAAGAATTTGATCAAATTGTCAAAGGCTCTTAAATAATTTAAGGAAAGTATTCTAAATTTAGAGTACTACTTTAATTAGAGCTATAGGTAAATTTCTGGATATTCTAAAAAAAATGTTTTGAGAAGTAGCAGAACGCCGGCACAAAGCTGCTAGCTTTAAGCCAGTGTTAAAAATCAAGAATAAGCCGGCTCAATACATATTTACGCCACCAGTGTTTGGCAGCATAAAGGTCAACAAAAGGCTTTTGGAAGTAGATGAGAGCCGCATTAGAGTTTTCAACACCGCCAATGTTTATCCGGTGTAGACATGCACGCCAGCAGTAAACATTGGTAAGCCGCCGGCCATTTGCTCTCGGCAAAAATTAAAATTTCAGTACACTGGCTTCTATGTTGCCAGCGTAATCGACAGAATTGTCGCCGTAGGATCTGCAGATCTGGTTTAAACAGGTTTCGCTTCTCATTTTCCTCTTCATTTTCACTCTCTCACTCTCTCACTCTCCTTAGAAACTCTCTCTATCTCGATCACTTATGGATTATTTTGCTTCCAATCAAGTAAGCTCTTCAGCTTCTTTAGTTTTTACTTGTTTTCATCATTTGTTCTTCATTCGATTACGCTTTAGAATGAGATTGGATGGAATTGTATATACTATGTGCTGCGAAAGTGGAGATTTGACAAATTTAGGGTTGGATTGGATGGGTTGAATAGATTGAATATTTGGATGAGTCTTTGAACTCGATCATAAATTGATTAAATGTTGATTTCATTGATGCATTGATTAATGGATTATTGATGTATGCGTGAATTAGGGTTTGACAAAAAGGGTTTTGAAAAATTCAATAAAATTTGGGGCTTTTGTAATAATTGTGAATTTAATTGATTGATTATACTGATTGAATTATGATTTTGCCCAGTTTATTCAATTGAACTAAGGAATTCGAAAATTGTGAAGATTCAGTTGAGTTTTTAAGTCTTGAAAGAAATTTTTGACAAAAGATTTTAAAAATCAAGGCTTAAAATTTGTTCCTATGAATTTTGAATTTCTAACGTTCAATTCTAAGCTGGTAAGCCTAGGCTGCCAGCTTTGAGTCTAAAGATGCAAGTGTAAATCTGTTAATACTAATTTCATGTCATGTGTTCATTGTCTAATATACCTAGGGTTTCTGATTCATGTTATCATTAGTATTAGGTATATATTTTGAAGTATATCCAACCCAATTATTCTAGGATTAGTAGAATTAGAATTGTGCTAAGCTTTATTTTTTATATAATATTTCATGATTCAATAGACATTGGTTTTAGTTCAATTGCAATTTTAATAGTGATACGTATTTTGAGTGGTGAATTCCTTATGCTATTTTTAATATAGATTACTATTATTTTTTAGGAATGGCACCAAAGAAAAAGCAAAGGACTGCTGAAACTTCCACTTCAGGCACTCAAACTAGAAATTTGCTGCTAGTCAACAATTTGCCAAGGACAGAAAAAAGGGACTAATGAAGATGGTTTTCTTGAATAGCCAGCATATGGATTGGAGCTTATTGAAGTAATAAAGGATCCAGGAGTTGAGTCAGGATCAGGCTTGGGTTAGGCTATTTGATTTGAGAGAGCCAGCCTACAAGAATCTTACACTTGAAGTCCTGTCTACTCTTCATAATCATCAAAACAGAGAAGAAACCACCTTTATTTTTCTGGCTTATGGAGTAACCAGAGAGGTGGTATTAAAAAGAATGGGTAAACTCTTGGGTTTGTATGATGAAGATGAAGAAAATCTTATGCTCCCTAACAAATGGCCTGAAGAAGAAGGAAACAGAGAGACTGTAGAAAGTCATTGGCTTCATTTGATTCATCCCCTGACAGACCCATACATTCCATCTAAGTCTTTAGCCACTAAATTTCAGAGAGTAGAGCATAAACTTCTTCACCACATCCTTGCACATACTCTGAGCTGCAAGAAGGCTAGTCACAACAAGGTGACTACATTTGACATGTTCTTTCTGTATAGCCTTATCAGAGGCTACAGGATAGATCTGGGTGTGGAGATGGCTAGCTTTATGTACAGACAGGCTGAAGATACCAGGACAAATCTCTTGTTCTGTGGGGGATATATCACTAGATTATTAAAAGGTATGGGGATTTTTGAGGAACCTGAAGGAGATGAGATTGTGGAAAGCAAAAAGATTTCATCAGCAACCATCAAAGGTTGGGGATTACTTAAAGACCCCAAAGGAGTTCAGCCACCAACTTTTGAGGAGATTGAATTCCAAGATATCTTTCCTGGTGATCTTCTGACTGATATACCATCCTCTTCTGCTCCTCCTCCTCCTGCACGTACTTCTTCAGCGTATGATATAGACCAGCTTAGGCTGGATGTTCAGAATTTGAAGAAGTGGAATCAGGAGCTTAGAGATAGACAAGACAAGGAGAGGAAGAAGAACAAGAAGTTTCGGAAGATTATCTTTGAGGCTTTGAAGACTGCTATCTGTTGCTTGAATCCAGAAAAAGGAGTTGATATGACTCATGAGACGTCTATTGAGTCTGGTCATGGCTCAGAGCGTACTGCTAGACTTAGTTTAGAACATACCCTTATAGTCAGCCTAGAGCATTTTAGCAGATCTAGTCTAGGGCCAGAGAGCTAGAGACCCTGCAAACTTTCATTTGATTTTATTTATGTCTTATTTTTTTTATTGGCCTGTACTTATTTTGAGCACCAAAGTCCCTGTGGTAGACTCCTTTTGATCTATTTTTATAGCTTTTTATTTATGTTTTTATTTTTCTTTTTGTTTTTCTTTTGTAGTGACTATAAGAAAGCAAACAAAGCAACACTCTCTCTTGCGATGAAATTTTGATGACTTTGAAACAAATGAAGTCAAGGAAATACCAATTTCTTTTTCTTATACTTTCTATTCCTTTCCTATAATTTAATTTGCTGAGAAACAGTGAGGACACTATTTAGTTGAAGTGTGGGGGAAGGGATAAACTGGATGAAGTGCTGAATTGAAGTTGTAAATATGATCTACTGTCTGAATTGCAGTTATTTATATTTGAAATTTGTAGGATTGATCAATACCCATCTTGTATTTTTGGTTTTAAAGCAAAATATGTTGAAACTCTGCCAAAAATTTTAAAAAATTTAGAGATAATACAAGAAAAAAAAAATATATATATATATATAAGAGAGAGAAAATAACTTTTTTGTTAAGTACCTTACTCACCTGCTATTGTGCTTAGTTTATCTAGTTGAAATTAGGCTGTAAAATCCTTAAGGAACAAGTTTACCTGATATTTAACTTTGGAATTGGAAATTTGAAAGTCGGTCAAATCTATTTGTGAAAAATAAACAGGTTTACTTCTAGGAATTTTTAGTTTGTAAATATTCTTGTGAGTTATTTTTGTAACTTTTTAACACTTAGTGAAAGAGGTATATGAACTTTTAACTTAGTGATCCTTTATAAAAACAAGTCTTAAATTTGCAATTGTATTCAAAAAAAAAAAGAAAGAAACAAGCATAAGCCTATACTCCTCTGATTCAAAAATTTTAGTCAAGAGTATCTGAACTTAAATGTTAAAGTAAGGAAGAGTTCGTAGGGGTATCTTAAAACCGGTCACTTAGGTGATGAGCCCGGGATGAGCTAACTCAATGAACTCACTATAATGAGAAGGGAAGAAAGGCAAAAGTTCAATACTTGAACTTTAAAAATATAAAAAGATGGAGGCAAAAAACCTCCCAAAAATAGAATAAGTGCTTGTATGAAAACAAAATAAAATGAATGCAAAAGCTCTAAATGAAATGAGACTTGTAATAAAGAAGGAGAAAATCTAAGGAAAAAGTAGATACCGCATGCTTTCACTATTTGTTGCTGGAGTATATGCATACTAAAAGTCCATTGAAGTTTAAATGAGTATTTTTCCTTAGTAGATTTTATATTTACTTGAGAATAGAAGATCCTTTGGTTAAACACTAAGATTAAAACTTGTTTTGTCTGGATTAACTGCTGAATTTTGATTAAAATACTCTAATTACATATAACTAGTTTGGTTTGAGCAATAGGTACAACACATGCAAGTAAAATAAAGAAAAGATACTCGAAAAAGAAAAATTATACTATCTATGACTGATTGCAAAGTTTGTTTTGCTTGAGGACAAGCAAAAATTCAAGTTTGGGGGAGTTGATAAGATTATATTTTATACAACTTTTCAATGTGTAATTTGAATAACCTATCTTAAATTCTATAAAAATTGCTAGAATGAATACTTGTTTTGATTAAATTCATGTTTCAAGTCTAATTTGAGCAAAGGAAAGCAAAACAAGCATTGTTGAATTGAGAAAAGGAAAACTCAGGGGTATGTCGGCTTTTCTTAAGTCAAAGTTTCCGGCATAGTGCCAGCCTTTATCATGCTCAGAATGCAAAACTTTAAGGCCGCCTCTACAACCGCCGGCCTTGAGGAGGTATAGGATGTGGAAGAGCAAACAACAACAAAGGCTGGCTCAACACTGCTAGTGTAGACGAATGGAAAAGCCAGCATCTGCAAATATATTCAACGTCGGCTTTCTAGGATTCAAAGCCGCCGGCATTGAGACGGCTTTCATTGTGCATAGAATCGAAATAATTAAGGCCGTTGACTAAGCTGTCAGCCTTGATTATCAACCACATGGCCTTCATTCATCTCAACTTACGCCGGATAAATCAAATACTATGCCGCCGGCTTTTGAATGGCGTAGTTCATCCATAGAAAGTTAGATTTTAAGGCCGAAGTCAATACTGCCGGTGTTCACTGGCTTTTCACATGTACGCCACCTATAAGCCTCCGGCGTTAGATGTGTAACAGCTGGCATACAATGTTGTAACTGCAAGATTTTGCAATTGAAGAGTCTGAATTTCTTCTATATAAGATAGGTTTTCTTTATAGGAAAAATATATACGAAATTTAACAGTTCTAAATTCTCTTGTGATAATTTAAAAGAGAATTTGAGAGATTGAAGCTTTGTATTGACAAGATTTTGCAAGTGAAGATTTAAATAATTGAATTGGTGATTTCTAATCTTATTTCTTATGCAGTTCTTTTGTTTGATTTATTTGTTCAATATGATATCATTTGCATTTTCTTACCTGATTGTTGAATCATCTATGAAAAACTAAATTTTACTTGTGGGAAGTGATGAAATCCTAATCTTGCTAAAATGATCTTTGAATTTATATTATAGGGTTGTTAGAATTATAGAATATTTGTATTGAATCCTAATTATCTATCTTGTTTCTGTATGAAATTGGATTAATAAGAATCTTGATAATTCGGAATAAGAATTAGGGTTCATAGGAATTCATAAAATAAGATTAAACAACAATGCGGAAGATGTGAGTTTAATCTAATTTAAATTGTCTCGTGTGATTCATGCAATGTTTTAATTTAATTTCCTACTAAGAAATTAGGAGAAATTGGTTTAGGACACTAGACAATTATAAAATCGGGAGATTTATAATGTAAATTCAATTCCATTAATAATTTATTTAGCGGAAGCTATTGGATTATTTTGTGGTTTTCTAAAACTTGTAGTTTTAGGTCTTGACAATTTCATATAAATATTCATAATTCTAACTATTCATATAATATAATTTCAGTATGATTAGCAAAGATTATGATGGATTCTGCTCCTTCCCACATTTTATTTGATATATCTATCTTATTCTCACATTTCATACTTGTGTTACATTCATTGTTAGTATAATTAGAAGCAAAATAGATAATTATAAAATCTTAAAATCAATAGCCTAAATATTAGTTTAAACTGATACCGGTCTAGTAATTACAAGAATTCATCAAGGGAATGATACTCGACTCATTTTTCTATATTATTTGATTCGATCGAGTATACTTGTTGGTATTAATCCGTGCTTTATTTACCTATATATTTCAAGCGGATCAACTGTCCATGTCATTTCCCTGTAATTTCATCGTCAAACCGTGAAGCTGTCCCTCTTCACCATGTAGTCATGTTGTGAAGTCGTTTGTTTGATCTTTTTTCTACTATCTTATTTTTGTCATTTTTAAATAGATATTTGTTAAGAAACAAATTCAGGTAAAAAACAGACATTTTTACTCATAAACTAACTAAATATATTAGATACAAATAAGATACTGATAAGATAAAAACAAAATAAAGATGTAAATAAGATATAAATAAAATACAGATGAAAGTGAGACGATCCAAATAGACCCAAATTAATCCATTTCGCATCTATGATGATAAATTTGCATTTGTTGTAGACTCGAAGTTACCAGTGAATTGATGCATTTAACATGATGAGAAAAAGACTTGTCAATTTAAGATCGTGGTAAGTTATAGTTTCCTCAACTTTCAAAGCCACCTACCATGCGCTCTGTAAATGGGCACCATTTGAAGTTAAAATATTAATGTTCACACCCTTTTGTACAAATAAGAGATCTCCATATATAAAGAGTTACAATGCAATAAAAAATTAAAGCGAAGTAAAAATATAATTATATGATGAAAGTAAATCTTTTATTTGAAACATTAAATTATTGTATTAATTCAAACCATGATCAATTTAGATAATATGTTGTTATCCAAACTCATTACAATTTTTTATTAGCTTTTCAAGAGTGACAACAAAAACTTCGTATTAAAAAATATAGATATCTATTGACTTATATAATAATAAAATATATTGATAAAATTATTTATCTTTCTTTTCATCTTATTGATAAATTAGGGTTTATCACAAACCGTTGATTTGCGTACGAATACTGGCTTAAGATCTTGAAAAGCTTATTGTTCTAAGAATACCTAAGCTAATGGCATCAAAAATCGAAATTCGATGGTGAATTCAAAATTTGAGAAAAGAGCAATGACGGCTTTGTTTCACTGGAAAAATTGATAAATGACTATTCATTTGTCTTAAGCATACAATATATAGGTTAGCTTAAAAGCTGCTAAAAATATAATCGAAACTGTAAAAAAATAAAAAGGTTGAAAACGAAGTACATGAAAAGACAAAATTAACGCCACAGATAGCGTGAAAACCAAAACTCCTACAAAAGGTTATAAGAAAAAAAAAAAAACTGCTAAAAATATAAAAATGGCAATTTGAGACCCTAAATGAAAGAATTTGACAAAAACCTACCTAGCTCATCACCAAAGGTCATAACTTCTTCAAATTAGCTCATTTCCAATGGGTTTGTAAATTGTATGATCTACCAATGATGGTGGTCTAACAATTCTTTAACTTATTACTAGGTTTAGAATTTTTGTCCCCATTTCTTTGTGTGCTTGCAAGTAAATATGTCATAAATTAGCAAGAATTCAACACAATTTCACAAGCTGAAGAAAGCTATATTAAGAGCAAAATTTAGAATGTTATGTCCAAACTTTAAAGATTATTTACAAATTTTTTGAAGTTCAGAAGATTATTTGGAACATGATGGATATAGGTCAAAAATTTCAAAATTTAAGGGGGATTATTTGTAATTTTTTTCCCTTTATTTTAGGTAAATATTGAGTGGAATGGGAAGTACGGCTTGAAATGGTTATTGGGTCAGTATTCCAAAGAAAAAAGTATACGGGCTGGCAACTTTAGGCCAAGGAAATGGGATTGAAGAATAAAATAAAAGTGTCCTGGTCTGATTTTGCAAATTTGAGTCCATTTTCCCTGTAGTATAGATTGGTTGCTGAAATGCCCATCAGAAATGGGCTCAAAAAATGTAAATAAAAGTGAACTGGTCTTCCGCAAATTAAAGGTTCATATTGGGCTAGATCTATGTAATCCATGTTAATTTAAGCCAGTTTTTGTGAATTGGTCAAGCAATCCAGATGGATAAGAACCTGGAATTAAAATTCCTTCCCACTATTACAATTATAAATAATACAATTACTATATTATTTGAAAGTCATTTTCTAGTCCAACTTAATTTGTTATTAACTGATAAAATATTAACCATGTTAAGGAAACTCTAGGGCCTATTTGTTTCATCACCTCTATGTCGTTTTGACTTCATCTTTTTATCGTTTTCAAATATATTATTTGTCAAAAACAGATACTAATAAAAAAACAGATATTTTTACTCATAAATTGATCAAATAGATCAGATACTAATATGAAATAAATATGATATAGATACCGATAAAAAATAAACCATCAAAACAAACCCAGTTCAATGATTATTATTTATATAAAAAAATGATCAAATATTGCAGAAAAAGATTTTCGGTATTAATCTGAATGTGCATGTGAGATCTTTGTAATAGCTCTTAGAATTGTCACTGTAATTTTGTCGTTGGAAAACACCTTAATTTGCCCGCAACTTATCTATTTCAATCTTGTTGAACCGGATTGCTAGTTGACATTGCTGATATACGTTTTGTTTTACTTTTCTGGGTAAACTAAGGATTTTCCGTTAGACGCTAAGGAAGAGTACACGACGAGTCCTACAAGTTACATACTTAAATGCAAAATACGGCACTCTATTAGAAAAGGGAGCATGATGCTCCTGCTGCTGCAAAATTTAGTCTCCGATTTTGCTGATCAGTCATTTTTCATCTTTATTACAGCTTTGATGTTTCACGAAAGTTTTGTCGGACTGAAACATCTGATGATCCAAAGTCTTTATAGTCTAATGGTATTATTTCGGCATCTCAAATAAGAGATATCAGGTTTGGTTTTGAATCTCTTTTTTTTTTCTTTCTGTTGTCATGAAAAAAAAAAATCTTGGTCTAACCTCGAATTTTCAAATGCCTATGTAACTCTGCCGTCTGCGCGTATATGGACCGTTATGTCGTGGTCTTACTTACCAACGGAGCAACTTTCGCGGTACAAAATAAGGTACTGATTGTGGAAGTTTTTGTAAATTATATGAATACTGAATAATTTATCAAGTTGAACTCGAACGGTGTGATATTTAGTTCATTTAGTTTATGAAGTTAAATTAAAACTTGACTTGGATTTACATGTTACTTGAGTTGGAGTCAAATTTGAATCTAAATATTATTTTAATTTAAATGAAAAAATCAGTAAATTGATCAAGCTTAAACAAACTTTATTTGAGTCAAGTTGTTTGATGCTTCTTTGAATCGAGTTCGAGTTCAAAATTTTAAATGCGAATAATATTTAATAAGGTCAAGCTTGAGTTTGAGTCCTGTTTCACTCTATGTCAATTTAAAAAACTAAAATTGTTTATAAACCCAATCCAAAATCATGAGAATGAAATAGGCACTCCCAAATTCCAGATAATAGATTGCATATTAAAATCCTTCAAAATATGATTTTATTTCGTCATAATTTCGGAAATATGTAAATAATATCCAAAATCATTGATAGACTCCATAATTTTCTGGGGCTTTAGTGTTTGAGGTGTATTGTACTTTTCAAAATCCATGGAAACATTGAATCATGTGTAGAAAAAATAAAATGGATATATACACACATATATATTTGATTAATTTGTGATCGTAAAACAATCGGGATGTATAAGTATAGTTATCGGTAGACATCTTGTTGGTCTAGGTTCTCGATTAAGAGATCTTTCATTATTTTGATATATTTATTTTTTGATAAATATTAATTTAAAAACAATAAAAATATAATATGAAAGTGATCGGAACATGATCAAATATGGAGACCCCCAATCGGAACAAAAATAACGTTACGACTACAACATTTATTTAGAAAGTTCATCTTTATTATTATATTATTATTAGAAAAACTTTACTTCAATGGAGTCGTATCCGTCCGACTATATGCTCTTACGTCCATACCAAGTCAAACGCGCCCCGCCCGACAAATAATGCGTGTGAGTACGTACACGGTGACGTCACGAGGATCTATGACCTAAAAATAATGTTAATGTGAATATGTTTCGAGAATCGCCTGGTGAAACCCACGCAAGTCGGTGATACCGCATCCCATTCCATCAGACACGGCTTCAGGCTTCCAACTAAACAAATGACCTGACTAAAAGCGCCCGACAGTAACATCTGATTTTTTTTTTTTTTGCCTTTTTAAGCCATGACAAGTTGAACCTGCCGTTGGTTGTCCGAAATTAATACTCTATAATTACCGGAAAAATACTAAGCGGGTGATACACCTGAGATAGGTATACACGTAGAGTATAACTATTAATTATATACTAACACATGGATAATATAACAAGTAATTTTTAAAGTAACTATTATTTATGTTTTCGTGTGTTATAAAATCATTAATAATTATACACTATATATTACATGTAGCATATAATATACATTAAATTTTTCCTCAATTTTGGTTTGTGAAAAATTTTATTATAAAAAATATATATTATATATAATATGGGATAGATAAATAACTTTTAATTTTTTCTTTTCCCTGGGGAGGTAATATTTTTATTAAAAACAATCTTTTTCCTCAAATTACCTTTAATTATAAAACAAAAAAATTATTATCACTTTGCAATCTTATTCTATTTTAATGAACCAATCATAACGAAAATAGATTCCCTAAAAACCCAAATCCTCTCCATAGATATCGTAATTTCATATCATTGTATTTTTTTTCTTTTTTTGGTCCTATATCATTGTATTCATTCATCATTATATTTTAAGATATAATGAGGACAGAATAAGAGAAACATGTGTTCATCATGTAATAAACATTCAACATTATATAATATTGTAATATTATAACAGTTTTAACTCAACACATATTCAGTTTCAAGCAACATAGAAAATAAATATTCAATATTTATATTCTCCATCATTCATTTGGCACCTTTCATGTTCTTGCTAAATACTATTATCAAACCTAAAAAAAAATATTCAATGACTAATATACACCAAACGTATATATACGTAGTATGTAATTACCAACTACATGTAAAAACATATATCACGCCTCGAATAGGGGCAGGACATATTTGGTTTTGTTAAGTATAATACTTAGTTATATGCAAAAGCTATCCTAAACTATCAGTTTATCTTGATCGTATAATAATCAGTTTTAGATTTTAAAAACATTTGGTATTACAATGGAAAAGTAAATTTAGAAAAGATTTCCAAAATGCTACTTTCCTAACTAGACCATACATATATGTATAATTGTCAAAACATGATATGAATATCATAAAAATAGTATCGAGTATCTTTGAGCTTGAAACATCAAGTATGAGTCTAAATACTAATAAATCCAAAATACAAACCACGGGCTCAAGGCTAGGCCCCCATTAGGAATATAAGTCCAAATAATATATCAAAACCCAAGTCAGAAGTATAACAAATCTAACGATCCTAGTCTCTCCACTCGTTAACTAACTCGTCAATATCTATACCAAACCCGAAGTAATCATAAGGATCATCATCACTTGAAAAAAAGAAAAGTGAGTCGAAGCCTAGTACAACAGTAATATAAACATACACGATATGATCACATGCATGTAGTCTATGTGTAATGCAACAACCAACAATTTATATATTTTAATGTAAGTGTGGCAATTCAACAGTGGATCATTCACACTCCGGCAACATGTTGGGAACTTTGGAGTCTTGAGTAGCATCAACTACTCAAGGGTTTGATAAAGTTAAGCCAAATGCCTTTACCTCCTATCCGAATCTAAGTAATAGCTTCATCTAGGGGTCACAGCCATTATACATCTCTAATTATCTTAGTTTATAATATAGTGTTATTCAGCCGATCTCATAGATGTGAACTAGACTATATTATTTATCACCACGCGTAAGTAAACATTATCCCAATATCGTTTCCTTCATCAGTTACCCATCAAGCCATCCTCGATAGCCTAAATGCTTAACTACCACGTTGGCATCACCTAGCAAGATTATCGCTTCCCAACCCAACTAAAGTAATGACCGCACATAATTAAACAATCTTTCATTAAACCATCTTTAAATATTCATTCTTTTTAAGATGTCTATCCTAGATAAGTAATACATAAGTCACTGCATACTTGATACAAACACTGGAGTTTGAGAAATATTAGAAGATAAACATGAAAGCAAACTTATATCTATTAAAGAAAATTGATCTTACATAAGCATCAATACAATCATCAAATCATAATTTGAAATACCACAAATCATCACCAAGATTAGAAATTGAGTTTAGATAGATTAAATAAATCAAATGAATTATAGGATTTAATTAGACAAGTTGGCTTAATTTAATTAGCTAATAATTAAGTTGGTTTTGAGATTTGAAATCCCTAAAATCTCTAAACATGTTCTAAAAATGTTTAGAGGATTCCTAGACTCTTGATTCTTAGCCTAAACACTAATTACTAAATCTTAGTAAAATTTGAGTTCATTTGCTTATCTTAAAATATCAGTTCTTAAACCCGAACTCAAATTAAATATCTTTATATCCAAATTAAATTCCCAAATTAAGTTCTTATTTTAAGATCTTAATTTATAATCTATTGGTTCAGAAATCATTTTTTAAATACTTCTGAAACTATAGATATTGATCTGATAGTTCTAAATCTATATCCTATTTCTAAAATATATATATTTAGTTTTATCCTTTCCTTTTCTATTATTTCCCTTTGCTGCCATCCCTTTTCCTTTTCTCTTATTTATGTTTCCTTTTCTTTCTTTTTCTTCTTCTTCTTCTTCTTTCTTCTCTCAAAATTCAATACATGAGTCTCAATTTCAAGAAGACAAATCAATTAGAAGTATCTCCAACAAGAAGAAAAAAGAGAAGTCTCATGTATTCCAAAAGCTAAGTTTTCTAGTTCAATTCATATTTGTTTTATTTGTTGTTTTCTTGTTTAATTGATGAATTGATATTGAAATGAGTTGGGATTGTTGTTTATATATGTATATGTTGGATTAATGTTGTTGGGAGTTGAGTTGTGATGAAGAAGATGATGAATTAGTGAAGTTGAGTTTTGTTGAAGTAGTTGGAGTTGTTTGATGTGGTTAAATGAGTGTAAAAGTGTTGTTTAAACTTGATATGGGTAGTATATAGCTTTTATGATGTTTTGATTGAAGTAGAATGTGTAAAAGTTTAATAAAATGAAGTTTGAAAAACAAGGAAAATTCGTAACTCAGGGGAAACCATGAATCACAGGCGTGATTCAAGCCTTGGTAGGCTTGGGTTGGACAAATTTCATGAATCACGGGCGTAATTTTGAGAGAAAAAGCTCTGTTTTGAGAAGTTTTGATGAATCACGGTCGTGATCCATCCCTTGGTAGCCTCGGGTTGATAAAAAACTTTGAAACTCAAAAATCACGATCGTGATTTTTTGCTCAAAACCATTTTATGACAGCTTTCCAAAAATCACGGCCGTGACTCTCATTTTTCCTGATGCAATACTATTTCGTATTTTAATCATAACTTTTTCATACGACCTACGATTGAGGTGATTCAAGTTTGTCTTGGAAGGCTTAAAAAGAGATCTACAACTTTTATGTTTTAAGTTTTTACAAATTCCAAAATTATCGATGCTCAAATTTGACTTCTTTCCAACTGATACATTTTCCAAGCAAAGTTAAAAACTTGTTTTTGTTTGTTTTATTTGTGTTTGCTTTAGGAAATGGATCTTTTTGAGTTAAAATGAGATAGATAAGTGATGTTTGATGTGTTATATTGATTGGTTGATATAATTAAACATGAGTTAAGTAGATTTATAGATTTAACAAATAATTAGATTAAATCTAGAAGTTAGTTATAAAATGAACTTAGTTAACAAACCTAGGTTCATCTTGACTAAATGAACTTGAATGAACTAAAATGGATTAGATTGTTTAACTTTGATGAATTTGGCTAGGTTTAAGCTAACTTAGGATTAAGTGACTAGATCTTAGATATATAATGAATTAGTAATTAATCTAAGTCCAACTTGGCTTAATAAACTTTACTAAGCTAAAATGATTTAGATTGTTTAAGTTTAATCAACTTGACTTAGTAAATGAATTAAATGACTAATTTTAATCAATTTGGCTAAGGTTAAGCTAAAATGGGTTAATAGCTATTAATTAGTTTAGATGAGGATCTTTGAATAATATGGGGAATATGTTGTTTCAAATGTTTATTTGCTTTGAATATGAATGCTTTTATGTATGAATGCTTTATATATGCTATGTTTTGTGATAAGAAACTATAATTAAAGTGAAAAGAAATTCTTTGACAGACAAAGGAGAACTGTCCATATTTTGGCGGGGGCGATATTCGCAGCCATAATGGGGTTCCACATTAGTGTCTGATCAAATAGGATTTAATAAAATGAGTTAAAGATTAGTGAATAATTGATATAAGTTCTTGTATGAGTTTGTTGAAGTGGATGTTGGTTTAGATTCTTATAAGAGTTGTTTCTTGAACTAGTGGTAGATATGAGATATATCTTCTGAGATAGCTTCTACTCTACCTTATGAGACTCTGTTTGGATTTCGTATATAAGGTACGCAGCAACTTGCATGATGATTGGTAGGATAGACATCCTAAATGGATTAAGAACTTAAAGACGGCTTAATAATTGATGAGTGTTGGTTGTGTTTTATGTCGTTGAATCCGGAACCGGGGAGCGACAGCCTTGTCATGATGCAATGGCATGATAGTTTAGGCACTTAGCCCAATCCTTTGTCATGATGCAATGACTTAAATCCATGATGCAATGGTTCACCATGATGCAATGGTGGTTTCTTTTATTGGCTAAGTGGGTAGCTAATAGGGTTAACTGTATCGGTATATTCTCTACTTAGGCTCGAGAGGAAATAATATGTTTTAGTTCACGGGTATGAGACCGTTGAGCTAATTGATGTTATAGACCGGCATAAGTGGAGTATATAAAGGAGTGTGAACCCTAGATGATGCTATTAATATTTTTTATCTGTTAGATATAGGAGATATAGATATCCAGTCTATTTATGTCAACCCCCTGAGCAGCTGCTGTTACTCAGGACCCCTAGATTCCTATTGGCTAGTTCCGGAGTGTGAGTGCTCCATTGTTGATTTGTTTATTTTAATGAAAAGATAATAACTTGTGGATTGATGCATTGCATTTAGTTAAGTTCGCGTACCACTCCGTGTGTGATTGTATTACTGTGTACTGGGCTTCAACTCATCTTTGTTGTTGTTATTCTTTTTACAGGTATTGATGTTGGTAATGATGGATGATGAGATGATGATATGATGATGTTGTTGCTATTGATGATGCTTGACTCAGGTTTTGTGCATTTGTGATGATTCGGAGAGAATTTGTGGATGAGTGAAGTGAGTAGGATTGTGGATGTAGTTAGTTATTTTATTTCTTTTTGTTTTGTATTGGTGAGAGCTGGATTTACGATTTAAACTTGTTATATTCTTTAAAGGGCATAGTAGAGCCCATGTTTTATAATTTAACTTTTGCAAAGCTTTATTTAATCTAATAATTCTCCACTTGAGAAGAGTGGAAGTTTTGAAATGTGTTTATTTCTAAATTGTTTTATAAAATTTATTTCCGCTGCTAAATCCAGTTATCTGAAAATCTAACTAAACGATTTCACAATCTAAAATTAAATAGCCATGTTCAGCATAAACACCTTCTTTTAAAACAACCTTACGTATAATTCGAAAGAGTAATAGGTGGTTGGGGACTTGGTGTGCTTAATTTGAGAATTGAGCATGTCGGGTCTTTACACAATTGATTAGGCAATTAAGAAATAGGTTTGGGCATAAAACATATGAACATATTTGAAGTGAAATCAGTTAGGGTAATGGGATAAGAGATTATGGTTAAGCCCATTTGATTTGATATTGAGTTTCTTATTTGGAAATGTTAGGCTTCTCAGGATCCTAAATCAAGCTAAATAGAAATATATCTAATTATTATATTATTTAGGGTCATGGGTTAAGGATTTTGACAAAAGCCCATTAGGAATTATAGTTCACTAATTTGTTAGAATTGTGTTTAGATATTAAAATTGAGCCCCTTACAGTAAAATTTGATATTGGGCTTAATATTTTGGATTTAAGCCCAATAGAAGTAGAACTAAATTTTATTTAGGTTACTAGGTCTTGGTGACTGCTAAATAAGCGCAATTACATGCATATATGGTACAATTATTAAATAAATTGTAAAAATTCATCAAATCACTATCAAATATATATTCAAGCATATAAATCAACTGATAATATATATATATATATATATATATCAGTACTAAACTCAAATCAACAATTTCAACACCAAATATTAAAAAAATAACTTACTAGAATGCAAGGAAATTTGCAAAAATAGTCTCTAATATTGTTTATACTAATACAAGCAACTTGAAGAAGCTTCTAATGCTAACCCTCCCTAACTTTAATTGTAATTAACAAGATTGTTGTGTGGATTGAGAGGGGCTTGAAATGGGTGTTAAGAGCTTGTTGATGCTGCTTTTGTGTATAAAAAGAAGCTGAAACTTATGATAGATTTTGGGTAAATTAAAGTTGACATTTTGGGTAGGAAATTGGAGAACAAAATGAGAATGAAGCAAATGTGATGTCATCTCAGTGCCTTCTTTTAGGGGTTATATTTTTTTTTTTTTTGGAAATCAAAAGAAAATGTGAGAATTATAAGACTTCTTGTGAAGGTTACTTCAAAGTTAAAGGGATTGATTTAATACTTAAGGGCTTTAGGATTTAATAAAAGAGATTTGAATTAGAGTCCAGCTACATTAACTTAGTAATTTAATTAGTGAAAATTTGATATTTAGCTTGAATTTAAGAGTATAGGGATTCAGGGAATTAGGAATGGGACTATTTGGCTCAATTTTGTAACTACTGGAAGTTATTTGAGCAATTTGATATATTGAGTTGGTATTTCAAATGCTTGAAATCCTTAATTTTAATTTAACCCATTTACTAATTCAATTATATCAAATTATCTAACCATATACTATAGTTTACTAATTTCAATTAATCAAACTATCTAATTTCAATTGCTAACTAAAATTAGATCTAAGTTCAAAATTACTCGAAATTTTATAGTATTTAATTATTACATCCTTAATTTAGATCATTATATGGTAGGGATATTTCAACATGGACAAGGTAGTGGGATATTTTCAAAGTGAGCATCACCATATGATTACTTGTTAGAATACCATTAGTAGTTATACACCACATATATTACATGTAGTGTGTAATATCGATTGAATCATTTCCCGACTAGCCTACTCTCTCAATTCTCATTTCCTTTGGCACCTCTCCTTTTCTCTTCCCATCTCATAATTTCTCTCGATTCTAAAATAATCTTGCCTCATTTTGTTATCAAGTTCCTCATATAAGTTCAAACAATGTAATGGATTTTATATTGCTATTTATTCTTTACATATTAGACCTAATCCTTATGATAGATTGCAATTTTATGATATTTATATTATGTGATCAATTGTTTGAAATCATATTACAAAGTTTTAATCATGTTGCTCTAAAATCATGTTATTAAATTGTTAGGTATATATTAACAAGGTGATGAATATATTAATTACAAACATATAGGAAAAGTAATGGCATATTGGTTAACTTATCTAAAAAAAATATTATAAAATGCAATTAAAAGACTTCACATATTCCACATGAAATTTTGTATTTTATAGAATGTATAGGACAAAGATTTTACAATCATTCCTCTATCATAACTGGTTACTATAGGACATAATATAAATAAAGGTTAATTTCACTCACGGTACCTAAACTTTTTCGATTTAATAGAGTTGTGTTTAAAAAAAATCGCTAAAAGTACCTGAACTCTTTTTTTTCTTTCATGACAGAAACAGTTCATTTTTTGTCCAATTGCTAATGTAGCAAACGCATTCGATTAAAAATATTTTTCATCGATGTCATAAATTTTTTTATTTTTCCTTTTCTTTTTCATTTTTCCTTCTCTCACTCCCCCTCTCTCTCTCCTCCTTTTCCTTCTCTTTCCTCATGCCTCATTCTTCTTCCCTCTCTATCATAAACACAGACACACAACACACAAACCCGCCTTCAAATCAAACCCACAACAACACAAATACACCATCGATATCCATAGATACCCCATGAACTCCGATCACTACCAATAGAAACCACCCATAATTTTTAGAGTGAGAAATAAAAAATGCGGATCCTTTTCTACACAGTCGTGTCCCCTAGCGAAAGTCACTTTGTGCCTTGTTTTGATTTTTTTTTTCCAAGCACCACATGACACATATTGAATGGTTGGTTAACCAAGTTGGTAGGACCTCCGTCTTCTTGCTGAATTCAATGTAGTACAGTGACTGGATTCAAATGGGTTTGAGTTGGTGTTTCTATGGATGGTGGTTAGGCTTAGGTGGTTTTGTTCGAGGTTCAATGGCGTTCGTGGTTGCTAACTATGGTGTTAGTGGTGGTTTGAGTGATGTAGGAGTGGTTAATGGTGGTGTTTAGTGGTTTGGGTCTTGATTTGGTTGTAATAGGCACTTGGATTAGTGAAAGATGGTGGAAGATGTGGTTATTATGATGTACTGGAGGTGGTAGAGAGAGAGGGAGCGTTAGAGAGGGAAATCGAGAGGATAGAGGAAGATGCAAAAGTTCGATGGAAGTAGAGAAGTAGAGTTCTTAAGAATCTCCAAAAGGAGCCAAAGAGTTGATAAGCATTAAAAACTTTGGCCATTAATGGTTATTATAAGAAATGAAACGTTGAGGGCTGTTATAAAAAAAGATTTGATTTTTATTTCAAATGAATAACTAAATTGTCAGATTCTAGAATAGTTAGGCTTATAGATTCAATTTTATGAGTTTTTTGCATAAGAAGGAGCTTGACAAGACCTCCAAATCTGCATTAATGGAAGAATGAGCACGAGGAAGGAGACAAGGCACTCCTAAGGCACATGCTGATGGTTGCATTTTTTTTTTTAAATCATCAATTATAGCTCTAGTCAATAAAAGTTATCAATGATAATTGTGTTTCCTTGAATGTGGTGGAGAGAAAGGAAGGAGGAGAGAGAAAGAGAGAAGGAAGAGAGAGAGAAGGGAAAGTGAAAAAGAAAATAAAAAATAAATAAAAATTATTGATATAGAGATCTGGTCAAAGAAAGAAAAAAAAAGTTCAAATAAGATAGATCTTGGCCATTAATTGGGTTCGCTTGTCATGTCAGCAATTGAATAGAAAACTAAATGTCAAGTCAATGAAAGAAAAAAAAAAGTCCAGGTATTTTCTTGTAGCGAAATTCTTTTTAGATACAATTCTGTTAGAATTGAAAAAGTTTAAGTATCATGAGTGAAATTAACCCTACAAATAAACTAGATAAAATGGAATGAAAAAACAAGAAGAATATTACATCATTAGGTGTGTTTAATCATTGCAAGAAAATTGACCTTTAGAGGCAAAAATTTTGCGAGACGATGATTTTTGCAATTAAAATTTCATTTTAGAGATAAATTTTTTATCTATAAAACTCAATTTTTTTATAATTGATGGTTAAATTTATGATTATGATGGCTTTTTGTACCTATTGTTTTTGCAAAGGCTATTACAACAGGATATATGCTACAAAATTAATAGGTTTAGTTCATTATTTCTTTGTTCTTGCTACAATAAAAAGTTAGTAACTATAAATATTCAATGTCTTTGTAAACTTTGAAATAATAAATATTAATTACTTCCATAAAGATATGAGATCCTTTATTGCTTTATTTCTGTAAAGATATGGCTCCATGTACCCATCATATACTCTGTACCATATAAAATCTATAAGGTACGGAGTACCCTATGGAACCTGTAATTTTTTTTTTTAACAAAATCTCCATATTTTTTTATTCTTTTTAAAACATCAAGTTTATAGTTTTTAATATGTTTTCATGTAATATGTATACTATCTTATTTTCATACATCAATATAAACAACATGCGAAAAGAAATTTAAAAAGTAATTTGTGATATGATAAGTTCTATAATATATAGAATCTATTTATGTGTGAAAATTAAAACCAACAACAAATACTTATAAAACCTATTTATGTGATATTAAGCAAAATTATAAATCTCGAAATAAAATTCCATATTCAAAAACTTTGGAACTGCTTCTATGTATTAGTATTATAATATAAACAATATTTCCATATAATTTGAGAGTTCAGGTATGTACATACAATCATATTTCTTTTAAATAAATATAACAAGTCATTTTAAAATAAAATAGTACAAATTATTCTATAATAAAACTTTCTAAAATGTAGTCTATAAATAATAATCTTAAATATAAGTGGTTGCACAATAAAATATGGAATATCATTATTTATTATGTATTAATATCATTATATAATATTTAATATGGTGGATACATGATACCTTGAAACTTGTACCTTCTATAGCATAGTACAATGTACAAGTTTCAAGATGGGTATAGAATCTAAAAACCTCATGCCGGTATCCTATCTTTTGAGAGCATGCTCCAACAAATTGACACATACTTTATCCCATGGCCCTTAGTATCCATTTAGACCCTATTCGGTCGAGTGAGGTTTAGATAGGTACCTTATATGATAAGTAACCCACTCACCCTTAAGTACCTCATTCGAATTTACTTTTTTTAATCGTAATTAATTAATATAAATTGATTACATTTAAAGTATGGTCTATTATTCAATTATTTGTGAATGATATACATATAGAAGGCTAGCCAAGATATATGCATATACACTCACATGGAAAGACAATGGATCAGGGGTCTGTTTTCAGGTCGTTAATTTAAATTCCTGTGCTATATATATATATTTTGTCCCTACAAGTGTTTTTTGTGTCCCCATAAGGCCGTAATCAGTGAAATTTGTGCTGATTTTTAGTTGCATACAATGCAACATGAGTAGGTCATTGCAAACATATTATAGGAATAAACTACAATCATATGTTTTAAGTGTTCCAATAAATTACACTTGATTATGTGATGGGTTTACGATTATGATCGATGAAACAATGCTTAACAACTACTTTTCTCTGATCCTCACGCCATAACTGTATGAGGTTCCTGTTCTCTCTTTTAAATTCAATAATTTTTGTATATTCCTCACGTCATGATTGTACAAAGCATTAATTTCATCTACACTATCTTATGCCTTCAATGGTTTAAAGTATTTTATTTCTTAAATTATTTCATTTTGTCGTTGAGTTAAAAGACAACTCAGTATGTGTGTTATTTATTTATTTGTTTATTACTATTATGATTATTATTATATTTTTCATTTCATTTTATTTTATCTTTTGCAGCCTCCCCTGCCGTCAATGTTGATTATGATTATGGCAAGCAGTTTTTTGACCGATTCTACATGTTCAATTTCAAATGAGTGGAGAAATTATTCGTTGATACCCACTTAAAATTAGGAAAATTCCATGTTATTGCATATAAAGGTCAGATCAATTTGCAATTACTTATATTAAAACTGGTATATCCCATCCACAGTTATAGCTATATAGAGATTTTACAATTACCTAAACATCCTCGTGGATTGGTTCTGAATCGAAAACTAATCCCAACCGTCATTAGCAATTCTTAAACCAGAAACTAGCCTGAGCATGATGGGTTTGAACAACCTAAGGACTCAACCAGTTCTAGCGGGTCCAATTGGTTCCACTCCCTAAAACTGCCCAACTTGACCTTTTTAGAACTGGCAATTCAAGAACTAGCTAGAGAACCGACAGCTCTCGTAGTTCTAGGCCACAAAAATAGGAAAAAAATATAGAAAGGAAAAATGAAGAAAATAAAGTTATAAAAAAATAAATATTTAAACTATTTTCACTTGAATTGGTAAAAATTTATTTCCTATTATGATGTTTAATGTATTTTTATTAATAACACAAATAATAAATATATTTAAATCATGTGTTGTTGAGTTTATATAGGCTTCTAATTAAATTGACCCTTTCTTTCTTATTAATGTGAGACTTGTTTCTACGTTTGTATATAAATAAATGCATAACTGAAAATTTATTTTTTAATTAATAGGTTATAAACAATTATTATTATGGCCAATATTACTTCAAGTTAGAAGTTTTTTTTCTTTTTTTTTTCATTATTTCAAGTTAGAAGTTTTTTTTCTTACTTAAATTAAAAAGATATTAATTGAATCTTTTTAATTTCACAGTTCTCGGTCCCTTTGGAATCGGAATAGAAACTGAATCGTAGGAACCGATGATTCCCAAGAACTAGGAATCTAACTGACTTCTATGGGTCTAGTTCCAGTTCTACCAATTTGAAAACTGAGAACGAACAATTCGAGTCTGGTTCTAGACCCGGATCGACCCATGACGACGTCTATTATTACCATTACTACTTTTCCTATAGTTATTACTATATATATATATATATATATAGATATAGATAATGAAATGACCCAAATCTCTATATATGTATTAGAAATTGAGTTTAGATGGATTTGGATAAGTCAAATGAATTATGGGATATAATTAGACAAGTTGACATAACTAGATTAATAATTAACTAAGTCGAATTTGAGAATTGAAATCTAAATTCTCTAAACAAGTCATTAAAATGTTTAGAGGATTTGTAAACCCTTAATTCTTAGCCAAAACTCTAATTCCTAAATCCCTACAAAATTTGAGTTTATTGCTTAAATAAAAATATCAGTTTTTAAATCCGAACTCAAATTAAATATTTTTTTTATCTAAAATAAATTCCTAAATTAAGTTCTTAATTTCTAATCTATTAGTTCAGAAATCATCTTTTAAATACTTCTGGAACTATAGATATTGATGCTCTAAATCTAACACCTTATTTTGAAAATATATTTATATTTATCTTTTCCCTTTTATATTTCTTTTTCTTCCCTGCTTTTTATCTCTCTCTCTCTCCTCTTTTCTTCTTCTTCTTTTCCCCGTATCTTCTCTTCCCCATCCTTCTTTTCTTCAAATTCTTCAAGAAACCTCAAGTTCCATATCATCATGAAACTAAATCATGGCTAGGAAAGAGGATAGAAAGAGGAATCAAAGCTAGAAGAAAAGAGAACTCAAGAGTACATGTGTTCCTTAAAGAGATAAGTGTTATTTCTTTGTTATCTTTGTTGTTTACTTTTGTAATTGGTAAATTGATGTTAAAATAAGTTAAAAGTGTTGTTTATTTATGTATTTATTAGATTTATGGTTTATGGGAGTTGGGATTGTAACGAAGAAGATGATGAATATGAAGTTGGGGTTTGTTAGAATGATTTGTTGATATATGTTGAGGGGAATTTGTGCTTTTGATATTGTTTGAAGTGTATAATATGTTATATGAAATTTTTATGATGTTTAAGTTATATTAGAACTGTCAAAATGATATATTATGTAAAGGCAACATGGAAAATGTGTTTTGTTGTCAAAAGATTTTCCAGTTGTATACTACCCCCTACACAGGTCGTGTATATTTACTCGTGACTCCACAGAATCAAATTTCTACATACACTACCTCTTACATGGGTCGTGTAGCATTTCTCTATTTTGCAGCCTAATCGTATTAATAACCGTAAAGTTTTCATCCGATCTCCGATTAAGGTGATTCAAGTTGCGTTGAAAAGCTTAAAAAGAGATCTACAACTTTTATGTTTTGAGTTTTTACAAATTCAAAAAGTATTGATACTTGAATTTTAGTTATTTCCAACTATTGTGTTTTTCAAACTAAGTCAAAAACTTTTGTTTTGCTTGTTAAATGTGTTTTTGCTTAGGAAATGGATCTTTTTGAGCTAAAATGAGTTACAGATTAAGCTCTTATAAGAATTCATTGTCTTGAAACAGGTGTTTGGATCCGATTTGTGGATTTTCCTAGGTTATCTTCTGATTCTGTTAAGTTGTGGACATCATCTAAATGTACGCAGTAACTTACGTGGTGATTGTTAGGATAGACATCTTAAATAGATTAAGAACTTAAACTTGGCTTAATAATTGATGAGTCTTGATTGTCTATTATATCATTGAATCTGGTTCGGGGAGCGACACCTTGTCATGATGCAATGACATGGTAGTTTTAGGCACTTAGGCTACCATTGTCATGATGCAATGACTTTCATAAGTGGTACGGTGGGTAGTCGATGGGGTTATTGATATTGGTATAATGCTTGCTTATTCTTAAGGTGAAATAATATGATTTAGTTCAATGTTTATGGGAACAATTGAGCTAGATGATATTATGGATTAAGTTAAGTGAAGATGAGAAACGACTAAGAACCCTAAATGAGACTATTTTTCGTTTATGGATATGTCATCTAGGAAATATAAGTCATCGAACAACTTATATCAACCCCTAAGCATCGAGATCGTTACTTAGGACCCCCCACCTCACCCCAATGTTCGGAGTTTGCATACTCAGTGATGTTTGACTAATTAAAGATTTATAATAACTTTTTGATATTGCATTACATTTAGTTAGGCTCGCATGCCATTATGTGTGTGATTGTGTTACTGTGTACTAAGCTTTGACTCATTATTGTTATTGTTGTTCTTTTTACAGGTGTTGCTTGTTGTTGATGTTGATGTTTGATGATGGATGATTATGATGATGATGGTGTTGATGTTGTGGTGTTGTCTCGGGTTTGGATGCTTCGGTTGATGCGGGGAGGAATGGTGGATGAGTGTTTGAGTTGGGGACGTGATTTATTTCAATTGTTTTATTTCTTTTTTTTTTTTGTTTTAAAAGTTGGATTTATATTTTAAGTTGTAATATTTCTTAAAAGAGGCTTATTGGTGCCCATGTTTTGTAATTAAACTTTTGTAAAGCTTTGTTTAAGTAAAAGTTCTTCCACTTGAGTGAGTGGAAGTTTTGAAATATTTTTATTTTGAAATTGTTTCATAAAATCTATTTCACTGCTAAATCAAATTATTTGAAAATTTAATTAAATGATTTCATAAACTAAAATTGAGTAGCAATGTTCAACATAAACAAAATCTTTTTAAAGAAAGCCTTAACTTGTAGTACTTTAGAGTATTATACGTGGCGGTAGCACCTTAAGTTATTTAATTGATCGGATTAAATTTTTGGGGCGTTATAGATAGATAATTAGATAGATATATAGATAGATAGATACTAACACTATAACATGATGCGTTTCATCTGAGTTTAACAATTAATTCCACTAATCCTTTCCTAATATCAGATCAACAATAGGCAAGTGCACCTATCAATTGTAGTATAGGAATGGCTTATGGGTCGTATTCCTTGGGATCCTGACAATTACTATTACTCGCCCTTTCAATTATTATCTAGCAATCAATTCAATGTAGGTTTAATTACTATTTAATTAGATAATTCTAATTTTAACTATATTAACTACCAATTTTTATCACAATAACATATAAAACATAATTTTAACAAATTATAAACACAATATACAGAAAGATTACTCCATCATATTAACAGGAATTAACTAAATTCATCCGCAAATTACTTATCTGCAGAATTCTTAATTCATGATCCTTATTCTCATAATAGATCAATCCTAATCCTAATTGTATCTACTAGAATCTCTTCTAAGTTAATAGCCAATTCAGAATTGCATTAAAGCTCTTATTATTCTCAAATACTTTGAAAACATGCAGCAAACTTCTTATTAACATCTCTATTAACAAGAGTAGTTTGTTCTAGTGCCTTAGATCTATTCAAGGGAATTGTTTCTCAACCTTTTCCAATGAGATCTGATGTAGGAATATGTCGTGCACTACAATTTCCTAACTTTATTTAAAACCCAACACTAGAAATTCGTAATTAAACAGATTTATAACAGATATATATGCTTCCTGTTAATACGACTTCGTAATAAACTAATCACTACTCACTCATACTGACATATGAACACAGACATATAACGAACATAATAGAAACTAAGATAAACATTCAATGAACAAGATCAGAGAAGAAGTAAAACCCCTTTTTAATGATTATGAAGTGGTTGTACAAACGAATTCTGGATCCAATGACTTTCTCAAGTTCTTCTTGGAATCCGACTCTCTCTCCTAATAATTCTTTCTAAAAATATATGATGTGATATATATATTTTTTTTCAGAACTAATCACCCCTCTTTATAAAACAAACTAAACAGTCATACTGTTTCAAGAAGACGATAATGACCCATTTCTAAAAGTCACGACCGTACAATACTCATTTTCCTTGTAAATATGCATCTTGTACGGTCGTACAAGAGGGAGTGCTAAGCACTGGAGTCATTCTTCAAGCGTGTACGGGCGTGCAAACATAAATCCCCTTCAATTCCTTCTTCATCACCACATGTACGGCCGTACAAGTCTAATTCGCTTCAAAGCTTCTTGGTGCACGAGCGTACAAGACCCCGTACCAGCTACTGGCTTGCATTTTCTTCACTTTGAGAGTTGTACGGCCGTACATCAAGTCTCCTTTTATGCATTCTTGCTGATTTGCTTGAATATTGATTGGATTCTCCACATTTTCCTTCCTTATATTACAATTATGTTCAAAGTTGACCTGAAATATATATATATACCAATTAAGCACCTTATCTATTAAGAATCCCATCAATTATATTATAAAATAGATCCAATTTGTCAATTAAAATGATGATAAATTATGCCTATCATAACACTAGACATTAACTGAAAAGAAATTTGTTATTAGAAAATTTAAGTGGTTAATTGTAGACTGGCCTAAGTTGAAATGTCGAAAATGTGATATTATCTATATATTAAGTACGTCAGTTGTTCCAAAAGATTCATGCCCAAAATGACAAGATAAGTCTATTTTTCAGTTAGAATTTCTTAAAAAATTTATTTAATTGAGTGAGTTCTAAAGCTAAAGCACCATAAGATCATAATAGATTTAGCCAGCTCATGTTAACTCAAAGATTTAATACTTTTTAAGTTGACGAATTCATTATATATCCAGACTTATATCATATAAAAATGACTGTAACATAACTCATATTGATGTGTTCATCAACCTTGTTCACATACCAACTACTCTAAATTTCTCATCTAAAAATAAAGAGCATAGAGGTACAAGGCTCAAGTGAAGAAGTCACATACATGTTGTGTAAGTATGACCCTATATGTGCATGGTTGTCAAAATCACGTTTCTACTCGTACTTTTTTACGAGTCTACACGTTTTTGAGCTTCTTTCGATTTAACTCGGTAAAAAATCGGTTATAGTAAACTTGCAGTGAATCACGATTGTAACATGTAAAGTCGCTCGAATCATTTTTTGATATCCGATTTTACCGAGTCTGCTGTTGGTTATTATCATTTACATTTTAATCAATCATGGGCCACCATCCACCGGACAGAACAACCCATATCCCTCTATTTCTTGGTCATTTTCAACTTTTATTACTAAAAAAACAATAAAAAGCAAATGATGACACTATTAGCAAAAGCAACAGAAGCGACAGAAAGGAAAAGAAGGCAAATTTATGGAATTGACGAATCTGATGATGATGAGGTATTACAACTGCCTTATAGGCAAAAAGGAAGGAATGCCATTGATACCTTCTTCAAAAAGAAAAGTGGTGGAACAAAGCAAAAATTCATGAAGAAAGAATTGAGAGAAGATTGTTGCTAACAAATTGCTCAGTTTTTTTATACTAGTGCAATTCCATTTAATTGTGTCAAAAATCCAGAGTTCACAAAGATGCTTGAGGTGATTGGTCGATATGGTGTGGGCTTCAACCTCCTTCCTATCATGAGCTAAGGGTAACATATTTGAAAAAGAAGTAGCTCGGACAATGAATACTTGAGGATTATAAAGCAGAATGGAAGAAAACGGGTTGCTCCATTATGTCAGATGGATAGACTGATAAAAAGAGCGCTCCATATGTAATTTCTTAGTAAATAGCCCTAAAGGAGCAGTCTTCTTAACTTCTTTGGATACTTTTGATATCCTAAAGACAGCTGATAAGGTCTTTGATATGTTTAGACAATATTTAGAGAAAGTTGGCGAGGAGAATGTTGTTCAAGTAGTTACTGATAATGCTGCAAATTATAAAGCAGCTGGAGAAAGATTGATGGAGAAAAGAAAAAGTTTATATTAGACATCTTGTGCAGCACACTGTATTGATTTGATTCTAGAGGACTTTGAGAAGGAATTGAATATCCATCGTACAACAATTGCAAAAGGGAGGAGAATCACCACATATTTTTACTCTAGAACTATACTCATCTCAATGCTACGGCATTTCACAAAAAAAGGGGACTTGGTTAGGCCTGGTGCAACTCGTTTTGCAACTTCTTATTTGACTTTGGGTTGCCTTAATGATCAAAAGGATGCATTGATGAGTATATTCACTTCCAATATGTGGAAGTCCACTAAGTATGCAAAAACACAAGATGGAAAGCGGGTTCAATAGCTGGTTTTGGATAGTAGATTTTGGAAAACATTACTACTTGCCTTAAAGCTGCTTTTCCTCTTATTAAAGTACTTATATTGGTGGATTCAGATGATCCAGCTATTAGCTTTTTATCCAGAAATGGATAATGCCAAAGAAAAAATCAAAACAAATTTTAACAACATAAAGAAGGGGTAATATTTTAACTTATTCACTCTATAGTCTATACTTATTTTCAATACTTCTTTTCAATTTGTATTTTAAAGTTTAATTTTCTAAAATGTGCCATATGATCATATCCAATTTATTTGATGTAGTTATGAACATGTGTTGAAGATCATTGATAGGAGATGGGAGCTTCAACTTCACGGACTATTGCATGCGGCAGCCTATTACCTGAATCCTCATTTCCATTATAGTCCTACCTTCAAAGTTGATGCTCAGGTTAAAATAGGATTATATGATTGCCTACATCACATGGTCTCTAATGCAGATGAAAGGTGCAAGATTGATGTGCAACTTGAACATTTTAAGGATACTAAAGGATTATTTGGTATTGAAGCTGCAAGGTTAGCAAGAGATAAAAAATCTCCAGCAAAATGGTGGGATTCATATGGAGATGAATGCTTAGAACTACAAAGGTTTGCTATTCGTGTATAAGTTTGACTTGTAGTTCTTCTGGTTGTGAGCGTAATTGGAGTGCATTTGAAATGGTATGATGCAAAAATTTTTCTATTATATCTTTCATTCTATCTATTATTGATACCATTACTCTTATATATAACCCTTCAATTTCAAGTTCATACGAAAAGAAGAAATAGGTTGCACCAGCAAAAGATGAATGATCTAGTGTTTTAATGATGCATAATTTGAAATTAAAAGAGAAAGTGAAAAAAAATAATTGTAGTGTTGAATTTTCAGTGGATTATCTCATCTGATGATGAATGGATTGTTGAGGAAGAAGATATGTTTAATTCATCAAGTGAGATTTGTTGAATATTCTAAGTGCTGAGGGAAGGGAAAACGATGATGAAGATGATGGAGATATTGGTGCACTTATAGATTTAGAGAGTCATGGAAGTAAGAGTTAAGATGATTTTGGAGATTCAAGATATTGATGTTGTTGAAGATTAAGCACAAATGGGTAATTTAGAGGATATAGACACTATTGGTAGTAATCATGATGTTGATATTGATGATGATCAGGAAGATGATTATGATGAGGATGGAGATGGGAGAATTGATAGTAGCTTTGATGATTTGTTTTAGTTCTGTACTTCGCTATAATAATTTATGTTGGATTGCATTTTGCATTGCGAATGTTGTTTCAAGTATTTATATTATGAATTAATGTATTAGTATTACTATTAAGTATTACCATAATGACTTATGTTTGATTATCCATACTATTAAGTGCATAAGTTTTATTGACTTGTGAATTGTAACTAAGCTTGACGCTAAATTTCTTTATTTTCATGTTTTATTTGATGATTTTATCAATAAAGTAAGTATATTTAAATATTTGCATGCAAAGTTACATCGGTTGTAGAATCTTACGATTCTACGTTTCAATTCTATGTTCCGTTTCCACAGATCCCTTGACAATTCTAAGTGGAAACTCAAATTTGACAACTACGTATAATACGTGGCTAATGAGGAATGATATACAATAATACGTCAAGAATGATCAAGAGAGTAATGAAATAAGGAGGAGGAGTAGGTAGTTTCAATCATCACAAACACACTTGTACAGGTGGAGGAGTTATCGGGCATCAAACCTCATTATTAGTGATGAACAGGTGCTTAATCTCTTGAGATAGAAATTTAGCTGCATCTCAATATTTCTATCTAATTTCTTCTTCCTCGAATGAGAAGGTACTTAGGGAATCTATAGAGCATTGCCATCAATGTCATCTGTTGAGTCGCATTGACAATTTACAACCAAGATAAGTCCTTTTTAGTGTACGAGTCATAATGAGAAAGGTTGGATGATGAACAAGTCCATCCAACGAACCTTAATCTAAGCTTATCATACAAAATCTCCCTTTATCATCTCAATTAGCACTAGACCTTTCAAATCCTATCACTTAACCCAAAAAATCAAGCTCAAATAAATAATGAAAATATTTATATAATTTAAAGCTCATTTACAAGGAGCTAGCTATATATATATGTATGTATATCCAACATAGCTATGTTTAGAAAATATGGCAAATATGACAATCAAAATGCCTCTTCATTTAGTTGAAGTAATTTTTTATACGAAGTGGGAGTGTAGTTAAGATATTTTACAAGGCACCATAGTTATTTTAGGGTGTATTTAATGTACTATTTGTTGCATTTTCTTTCTTTTTTTTTAGGTTAATTCAAAAATTTTCATTCAACCAAAGGAAAGATATACAACTACAATGCATGAGATAAGGCAAAACCCAATATTTACAAGCCTCAAAACTAGGATAAACCTCTAAGTTTATTACAATCAAGCGAAAAAAAAAAAGAAATAGTTAATACTAGGAACTATTTATGACAAAAACATAAATCAAGATTTTTCTCAGCTAAAGCATAAGAGTTTGGAAAGGTTTGACCAAGTCTCACAGAATTGCAAGCACACCAAATGCAATAGGCAACCATACATAAGTTTACACATCTTCGACTAGTAATCGGATTTTTATGCATTGCTATGAGACCATCCAAAGCACCTTGCTACAACAAGAAAGATACATGGCAATTGAGGGAGCAAGCCACATTCATCCAAAATGAAAGAAAATATGGGCATGAGAAGAAAAGTTTCTCATGATTTTTAAAACTAGTGAAACAAAAGTAGCATGGAGTAGGTGAGGCCACACCCTACTAATACAATTTATCAAGAGTGTAAAGTTTCTTGTTAACAACAAGCTACATGATGGAATCGTGCTCGGGGATAACATTCTTATTCCAAATTAATTTAGACCAAGGAACTTTTAAGCTATAAAAAATAAACACTTTATAAGCACTTTTGATAGTGAAGAAAACACCAGATTTAGATGGCCTCCACATTAGTCTATCTTCAGCAGATGGATTAAGAATAATATTTGAGGGGATGTTGAAAGTTTCCTAAATAGGAGATGGAGGTAAGCACCAAAACCATTGTCAATCAAGGAGCAAACCCTGGCATTTAAAGGAAAACCTGAGGAAGTGATAAGTTTTGAAAAATTCTTATTTCTAGTACTCATTGCATATAACTTTATATGGATTTTATGTGAATTTATTAAGAAAATGATACTTAATTGTTTAATATCTGATTTCAGGGTTTTAAGAAGATATTTCAAAGATTTAAGGATATTTTAAGCAAAGAAAAGACATGATTTGACAAAGTATATAAAAGGTTGATTTTGTATTGTGCACAACCTGTAGCATGGCTATGCAGACGCTAGTGTTGAGCTATAAAACATTACCATAAACTATTAAAAATTGTACCCTAATTGCTTCCCAAGAAGTGTAGAAAGCTATGTTAAAGAAAAGAACTTGATCAGTGAAGAAATTGAAGAATTTCTAGACTGCACAGGCACGAACATAGGCATGTAGAAGGTTGTGTAGAACCAAAGACGGTTACAAACTTATAAATTGCCATCCCAATTTTTCATATAAACATTCTTTACATATTCCAAAAACCCTAGGAGATAAAAAGACGCACTTGAGAGAAGAAATTGATGGATCTTCATTAGAGATTACAAGACAACAAAAGGGTTTTATTGTTAATCATGTTTATTAATTACTTCTTTAGATTTCTTATTCTTATTATAAAATTTACGGAAGAGTAATTCTCTATGCCCTGAGTCTTGCAAAACCCTAAACCCATATGTGATTTGAATTGTTTCTTGATGAATGAAAAGTTTATATCCTTGCATTTATTCATGTGTTTTAATTGTCTTTCAATTGATTTGTGTACAGAGTTGATTGTGTGTATGATTCTTTCTAGATAGGAAAAGGTTTCATCTAATAAGATAGATCTTCATGAATAGAGAGATTACATGTTTCATCTAAAGATAGAGAAGTTTTGATTTTCTACAATAAAGATCTCATCTTTGTTTAAGAATCTTGATTTTTAATGCAATCTTGTATGGCGTTAGTGAGGGAGAGGTCTGCACTATCTCATGTAAGATTAAGAATTGATTAACTCGAGGAAGTAATTGATTTAATCATGTGATTCTACAGTGCAAAGCATAAATAATTCGTTAATCAATCTTTTGTTATAAGAATTTAGGGTTTAGGATGGATAAAGATAAAGGGTATGTCTTGTTATTGAATTCTATTTGTTAAAGCAATAACATTTGATTGTAGGGTTTGATAATCTAGATAATTAATAGTTAAGAATTAGATATTGTTTCATACGTTATGCTAAAGAAAAAAGGTGATTTTATTACTTGTTATGTAGATCCCCATGAACGACATTCGTTTTTAATCCTATACTACTATAGCTAGGTATACTTGTCTGGCTTGATCGTAGGAGTTAAATTGGATTTATAAATTTTAGAATTTGATATGATCAATGGTAGCGCATCAGGAAGCTATTTCCCTCATGTTGAAAAAATTAAGGAGTGGTGCTTGAGGAAGCCAGCAGTTAGTCCAAAGGGAGATAGAGACCCCAATCTCAACCGACCAAGAAAAGAATTGTAGGACTAAGCCACGCAACTTCAAAAGTTTCCACCAAGACCAAGAGCAAATATGAGGGATCTTAATTTCCCAAAAGCTCCTTCCTTTAAGAAAAACTGTATGAACCTAGTGTGCCCGGATGCCTTTAAGGCGTCCACTACAAATATGCCATATATGCTTTAATTGGGTAGACTTGTTCCAAACTTATAGTTTAGGGATCCCAAGTCCTCTTTCTAAATAAGGAGAGCACACCATTTCCCACCTTACTTTAGCTTTAGTAACTATATTTGGCCTCCCACAAATAAGGAGAGCATACCACTTCCCACCTTACTTTAGAGCTTCCAAGTCATAAGGTTATCCAAGCTAAACAAATTTTGACTAGCCCCATGATCTTTAAACAAGTTAGAAAAATAAGAGATCACCTCTCCATGGATAGCTTGAGTACCAACGACAAAGGAACCATCTTCTCTTTCAAGAGAGTAGATCAAACTTCGATTATGGAAATGAATCATGGCCTTATAGATAAAAGAAGTATTTTTGTCTCCTAACTTGAGCCACTTGATCCTTAGTTTTTGTTTAAAAAAAACTCTTTTCCGTATTCCTTAAGAAATAATATTTTTTAAATGCTTCATGTTCCTCTTGTATGTGAGATACATCCCCTTGTGCAATTGATCATTGCAATGAGTTAAGAGCTTGTTTGGCTTGCAAAACTTTAGCTGAAATGTTAGAGAATTCTTTGTTATTCAGCTTTTTCAACTCCTATTTCAAATGTTTTAACTTATACACTGCTTGGAAAAACATGGATCCCTCTCTACACTTCCCTAAACTATGGAGACCAACTTTTGAAACCCATCAATATCAATCTAGAAGTTGAAGAACTTAAAGGGAGTTCTACATCAACTAGGAGAGAAATTCCTAAGCATCATACACATGGCATGATCCAATAAGATTGGTGAGAGGAAATTTATTTCAGAATAGGGGAAATTGACAACCTAATCTTGGTTGACAAGTATCAGATCAAGCTTATTCAAAATAAAGTTACCAACATGCTTGTTAAACTAAGTATAATAGTTTCCCACAGAATGTAAGTCAAAAAGTTTAGCACTATCTAGGAAATATTTAAAGTTAGCTATAGCTAAATTCATCCTTTTTGTTGCCTCCCACAATCTCCTTAGGTGACTTAGAAACGTTAAAATACCTTAAAAGAATCTAAGGTCTCTCGAAAACAACAGAAGAGATGACTAAAAGCCGTGACCACAGATCCATACGTTCACACTTAGAATTTGATGCATAAACAAAGGTAACGATAAACTACATATTAGCCTTAATATCAGAATAGCAATAATGGAGGAACTAGGCATGCTTCACAACAATAGACACATCCTGTATATTATCATCCCAACCCAACCAAATGCGTTTTTTAGCAAGACTATTGATTACAAAAGACCAGTTCCGATTAATAGTATGTTGATTGGAAGCTCATTTAAGTAACTTACTTTAGTTTCAAGCAACCTTACCATAGAACCACCATTATTTGCATAGACCTTCCTAACATCGACTACTTTTAGAGGGTCAGTAATGCCCTGTACATTCCAAGCTGCAAAATTCATAGGACTACAAAAAAAAAAAAAAAAGGAACTACTGGCTACTTATAGGAGCACTTTTTCCTCTTGAAGAATTTTTTCCTTTTTATTCTTGCTCAAAGAGCTATTGTCGCTCCCAGAAGAAGAAGAGAGTCTAGAACCTTTTGGTCTGATTTTACTCAAAGTTCCTTCTACACAAGGCACCACTATTGGAGAAGCATTAGAGTTTAACCCATTATTTTCAACTCAATCTATAGGGGACCTTCCAAAATTATTAAAGCCTGGAGTCTTAGAGATATGGGTTAGAACATCACTAGAGCTTTGAAAGGGAGCAGGGCTACTAGGAGCTTCATCAATACCTATAGGACCTTTAGTGTGGTTTGTGTGAACCATCTTTAAGGGAGACACAACCCCCTCGCTATTCATAGAATTCTTAGAAACATGACTAGGACACCTGGAAACAACTTCATTAGTTGAGCAACCTTCATGAGAAATAGGTTGCTTCTCTTTCCTTTTACTTCAAGGTGTAAAAGTGTCCTTATGGGATGGCTTTAATTGTTTGGTTTGATAAGAGTAGCCAAGGGCACAACATTTTTTACACCTAGGTGGTAGCCACTGGCACTCGATCGAGACCATATTAGACATACCATTTTCACGCATTACTTTAACTTGGAGGGTAAGCTCTTCCTTAGCATCCACTTCAATAAGAACTCTTACTTGATTTGCTCTTTCTCTTAAGGTAGTGAGATTTCTCTTAAGGCAGTAAGAGTATCCACTTATAGTGGTTTGCCCATCCCACTGGGAATATAACTAATGCCATAGGCTTCTAAATATTTAGGTGGAATTTTTCAAAGGAGCACCCAAGCTGGAAACATAATTGGTTAAGGCTTGTCAAGAGACATTCTAGGTCTCCATCTTTGCAGGACCATATACCTCTAAGCAAAATACTAGGGTTTAGCCATACTGTTAACCAAGTTCGGAGAGGAGGCAAATCTGAAATAGTAGAAGCCATCCTTATTCCCCAAAACATTAAGAATACCATAACCTTTCCAAATTCGAAGAGTAATGGATTGGACGAGCAAGAAAGGAATCTTAAGTCCTGAGAAAAAGCTTATTAGAGTGGTTTCCCAGTATTTAAGCCCTTTCCATTACAATAGAAGGTAGGAAAGCTACCTTAGCAATTAGGCTCTTCAAAATAGGTGGAATTAAAGATAACTTAAAATTAGGGTAGACCCAAGAAGATAACCCTCCTTGGGCACAAGCTTTGGCAAAAGATTTTTTCTTTGGAGAGAAAGTTTTCTCGACTTCATCTACTTTGGAAAGCATTGGATACTCGATCTTAGCTTTGTCCAAAACTTTCTGAGGCTCTTCCAAAGTAGCATTCCCTAAAGAAGTTTTATTAGAAGTGCCATTAAGGCTAGAGAAAATAAACTCGCAAGCTTTATCAATACTTTCACCATTGATACCAACCTCAACCTGTTGAAGGACCACCGGTTCAACTTCGTGCTCTTTCACAACAGAACCTTTATTGACAAAACCAAAAAGGAAAAGTTCCCCTAAGGTGGTGCCAGTGAGAAGCACTAGTCCTTATTAGTGGCACAGAAAGAGTAGAGACATAAAGGAGGAAGAAAGAGAAAGAAGGGGACGGGGTCATAAAGATAGAAGGAGATAAGCAAAAAGAGAGAGAGGAGCGGGAAAGAGAGGAAGAGAAGGGGAAGAAAATAGAGAAGAAGGAGAACAAAAGGTCAAAGAGGAAAAAAAGAAAGAAAAAGGAAATGGAGGAAAGAGAGGAAGAAAGAGAAAGACAAGAAGAAGAAAACAAAGGAGGAGAGAGAAAGAAAGGCAATGGGGAGGAAAAAAAAGAAAAGGAAAGAAGAACTAGAAAGAGAAAGGGAGATAAGAGGAGAGAGATAGAGAAAGATGGAAGAAACCGAAAGAGAGAGAGAGAGAGTCAAAGGAGAAGTGGGAAGAGAAAAAAAAAAAGAGAAGAAGCCCTAACCTTATAGTGGGAACTTTATAGAGAGAAGAGAGTATTTTCTCTCTCATACCTACAATCAAGTTTCTACTTATTTGCTACATTTTGATAAGGATCAAGTTAGTTAGAGATAATTCAGTTTTAGTCAACAATAGATTTTAGTCAACAACAGAAACAGCTAAGTTATTGTAACAAACCAACTTAGATATAGGTGCAAAATTTTGTAGTTTGAAATTTATCTTACGTAAACTGTATCATTATAAATAGCTATATTATTGTCAATGAAAATTAAGTTTGAGATCACTTCTTTATGGTATCAAAGCCATACCTGAATAAACCTTCTTTTTCCTTTCCACCATGGCTGCGAAACCATCTGGTTCTCTTATCCCTTCTCCTAATGTCTCTCAACAAATCTCCATAAAACTCACTACTTCTAATTACTTACTCTGGAAAATTCAAATTTTACCACTCATTCAAGGTTATAATTTAGTTCATCATGTTGATGGGTCTCAACCTGCTCCTGTAAAAACAAAAACTGATGGTGAAGCAAATCCAGATTATGCTTCATGGTTCTGTGAAGACCAAATTGTTCTTAGCTGGTTGGTAAGTTCAATCTTGAAAGGGCTCTTATCACAGGTTGTAGTAGTTACCACTGCTCAAGAAGTTTGGGTAAAACTTGAGACAATTTATTCTTCTAGCTCTCAACTTCAAATTCATCAACTGAAATCTCAACTTGGTCGACTAGATCATGGCACAGACTCCATTGCCACCTATCTGGATCGGGCCAAACGTATTGCTGATCAAGTTGCTGCTCTCAATTCTCCAATTGATCCTGATGATCTTGTTAATGCTATCACTGAAGGTCTTGGTGAGGATTACGAACTTTTGTGTGATCTCTAGAATCGCGTCATGAATCAGTTCTGTACGATGAGCTATATGGCTTGTTATTGAGTGAAGAGTCTCAACTCAGAAAGTATTCCAGCACTACTGCTGCATTAATTAATCCTACTGCTCATTATGTCCAATGTCACCAACCCTCCTATTTTTCTAGACGAGGTGGATGTAATAACAAAAGCAGAGGTGGTCATGGTCGTCCATAATCTTCTCCATCTCCATCTATGCCTCAACATCAAGATGAAGTTACTTGTCACAATTGCCATGGCCTTGGTCATATTGCTAGGCAGTGTCCTAGTCCGAAAGCAAATTGCAACACCAGAAAACCGAAAAGCTATCTTGCATCAACCTCTACTCCTCAATCCTGGATCATTGACACTGGGGCAAATCATCATGTCACTACCAAATTGGAAAATCTTGACATCAAAGATACCTATGATGGTTCAGAGGAATTAACAATTGGTAATGGTAAGTCATTACCAATTATACACACTGGCTCTTCTCATTACTCTTTAAATGATCATTCACTTTCCTTTGACAACATTCTTTGTGTTCCTGGTTCATGCTAAAATCTAGTATCTGTAAGCTCCTTAACTCATCATAATCCTGTTTCTATTGAATTCTTTGTTAATTTTTTGTTGTTAAGGATATCTGCACGAAACGAGTTCTCTACAAAGGCCGGAATAAAGATGGGTTGTACATAATGCTCTTGAGGCCTCCATGGCCAAAGCCAACTTAACCTATTGCTTTTCTCTCCACGTTGTCTACTTAGCATGCTCGATTGGGCCATGTTAATTTTCGTACTGTTAAATCTACTTTAGAAAACAATAATATTTCTTTTTCTAGTACAAATAAAGATGTTGCTTGTAATGCTTGCTACGTGAGTAAATCTCACAAGCTTTCATTTCCTGTTTCAACTTTTGTTGCTTCTCGTCCTCTTGAATTAATTTGCTTCGATGTTTAGGGGCCATGTCTTGAAAATTCTATTGATGGCTATCGGTATTATGTGTTATTTTTTTATCATTACAGCAAATATAGTTGGCTTTATTTTCTCAAGAAAAAATCTAATGTATTATCTATATTTATTCAGTTCAAATCTCTAGTTGAAAATTACTTTGACACTAAAATCAAAATATTCCAAGATGATTAAGAAGGAGAGTTTCAAGCTTTAACACCGTTTTTAGTTCATCATGGCATTACACAACGAAGTTCTTGTCCTTATACACCTGAACAAAATGGGTATGCTGAAAGAAAACATAGGCATATTGTTGAATCTGGTAGAGCCTTGTTATATCACTCACATGTTCCTTATAAATATTGGACGTATGCTTTTCAATGTGCAACTCATGTCATTAATCGTTTAATATCTCCACAGACTTCAAAACCACCTTATGAAACATTATCCGGTATTAAACCCAATCTAAATGATCTCTATGTATTTGGATCACTATGCTATCCTTGGCTCAAACCTTATTGTAAAAATAAGTTAGAACCTCGCTCTTCTCGTTATGTTTTTCTTGGGTACAGTAAGCTTCACAAAGGCTATCAATGTCTTGCTCTTACTTCTGGTCGTATTTTTATCTCACGTCATGTTGTCTTTGTAGAACAGGATTTTCCTTTTGTTGCGTCTCATGATGTCAACCCCTCTGTTAATGATTCTTCCCCAAATTCCACCATTATCATACCTCCTCCATTTACCACCATTCTGCCACCACATTCTGGAAGTGGTCTTCTTGGTTCAGGCCCATCGGTTGTTACTCCTATTACCCATCCTAGTTTAGCTTCTCACCCTGCTCTACCATAAGAATCCTAAAGGTATTCCCTTCCTTCTACCAGCCTCCCTTTGCCAATACATGATTCCATAAATGTCATTTCACCACATGATATCATCCCTTCTCCAAAACATTAGATGGTAACACGATCTCAAACTGGAAATCTCAAGCTAAGACAATTTCTTGCTGCTACTACTGCTGATTCTTTGCCCAACACTTATCATCAAGCCATGAAATAAGATGTGTGGCGTCAAGCAATAGAAGATGAATTAAATGCTTTGGTTCGTAATGGCACATGGGTTTTGGTTCCTCGCAACGACTCTTACAATATTATTGGCTACAAATGGGTGTTTCGTGTCAAACAAAAGGTTGATGGTAGTTTAGATAAGTACAAAGCTTGTCTTGTGGCTAAAGGGTTTCATCAAAGACCTAGGATTGATTTTTCAGAAACATGCTCTCTTGTTATCAAGCCTACTACAGTTCGACTCATCCTCACTGTTGGCTGTTGGTATCTCTTTGGGTTGGAGTGTTAAACAGCTTGATGTTTCAAATGCTTTCTTACATGGTCATCTTGATGATGATGTCTTCATGGAGCAGCTACTGGGTTTTCAGGAGAAGGATAATCCTACTCGTGTTTGTCATTTGAAGAAGTCTTTATATGGCCTTCGTCAAGCTCCACGGCAATGGTATCAATGTCTTGGTCAAGCTCTTCTAGACTATGGTTTTCAAAAGTCTAAGGCTGACACTTCTTTATTTCACTTTCTTCAAGATAGTTCTACTATGTTTTGTCTAGTGTATGTTGATGACATATTATTGACTGGTAACTCTTCTGCTGCCCTTCAATCCTTAGTTGATGTCTTACATTCGCAATTCAAATTGAAAGATTTGGGTCGTCTTGATTATTTTTTGGGTTTTAAAGCTCATTGGTGTAAAGACAGTTTGCTCCTCATGCAATCCAAATACATTCATGATCTACTTCTAAAAGCCAAAATGCAAGACAACAAAGGGTTGACTACACTAGCCAGCACAACTGAAAAGCTCTCCATATCAGAAGGTAAACCTTTTCATGACCCTTCTCTCTATCGCAGCATTGTGGGCAGCCTTCATTACTTGTCATTAACTCGTTCGGAAATATCCTTTGCTGTAAACAAATGCTCTCAATTCATGCAAGCACCTACTGATCATCATTGGTCTGTTGTCAAGCGCAAATTGCGCTATCTTCACTCCACCTCCTCGTTCGGGCTTTGGATAACTCCAACTACAAAGTTCATTTTGTCTGCATATTCGGATGCTGATTGGGCTGGTTGTATGGATGATCGCAAGTTTAGTTCAGGCTATGCTATCTATCTTGGTAACACTTTGGTCTGTTGGAGCTCGAAAAAGCAAAGAACAGTCTCTCGCTCTTCCACTGAGGCTGAATATCGTGCACTGGCAGCCGCTACTTTTGAAGTTACATGGATAAAATCCCTCTTAATTGAGATCGGATATATAGTTCCTTCATCCACACTTTGGTGTGACAACATTGGTGCTACCTACTTGTCTACTAATCCTGTTTATCACTGACGGACTAAACACCTAGAGGTCGATTTTCACTTTGTCCGGGATCAAGTAGCTGCTAAACAACTCTTTGTCTCCTACATTTCCTCGAATGATCAAATCGCAGATGTTCTTACTAAACCACTTTCACGAAACATATTTCAATTTCTTCGAGACAAGCAAAAAGTGTTTTCCAAACTCCTTTCAACTTGAGGGGGCATGATAAGGATCAAGTTAGTTAGAGATAATTCAGTTTTAGTCAACAACAGATTTTAGTCAACAACAGAAACAGCTAAGTTGTTGTAACAAACCAACTTAGATATAGGTGCAAATATTTTGTAGTTTGAAATTTATCTTACGTAAACTGTATCATTATAAATATCTGTATTATTGTCAATGAAAATTAAGTTTGAGATCACTTCTTTTACTTTTTTCATAAGATTACAAACCAAGATTAAAACACAAAAAGAAAAAAGGAAGTATATAAGTGTCCTATTCTAAACATCTTTGGGCTGGTCAGGGTCAAGATCCAACCCAAACTGATTAGATGTGGATCCCATTTCATGGATATCAACAATCCACTTTACTAGTTTAGGTAATAACATCGGATCGGGTTGGATTTGAATCCCATTTCATGGACATCAACAGTCCACTTTACTAGTTTAGGTAATAAGGTCGGATCGGGTTGGATTTGGCTTTGGATCCAACATACGAGATGTTTATTTTCTTCCCGACGCTCCATGGAGTCTATTCCTTTGACTGATTTATTTCTTTTAACTTCCGTACCCAAAAACAAAAAAAGTACGATACCGCACCGCTTAACAACATACGCGTGTTGACATCACGCAAAGAAGACCCAATCATGGGCTCGCCGGAAAATCAATGGCATTAGCTATCACGTTAGTGTGAATGTGCTTGAATTTCGCCGCATGTGAACCGTGCACAAGCCTCTAAACACCGGGCAATTCATATTATGATAATGCTTTAAGATCTGTCAAGCCTACAGTTCTGACGTAACAAATGACCTGGCTTCCACCGAAAAAAAAACAATGACCTGGCTAAAAGGCCCCCTTATAAAATGTTTAAATATTTTCTTCTGGAATATGCTTCATGTTATATGCTTTCCCTGATTCCTAAAAATATATTTATCAAAAGTATATATTACATATTAAATATATCCATTAATTTATCGCCTCTCATTTGTCATATAAGTAAAATTAACGACCTAACAGATATGGAAATAGAGTTAATGCATTTAATTGAATTTTCAGATAGTTTCAAAAACTTTGCAAACAAACAGATCCTTGTTAGGTATATTTTTGGGATTAAAAAAAAAAAAAATGAAAAGTTGATCTTACAGTAGAAGGTTCCAATAAATGCAGTTAATTGAACATTCAGATACTTTTGAAAACCATGAAAAAAATTAAAAAAGAAGATAATTTTCAAATCATATGAAAAATTGATTTTAAGCGATGAAAAGCTGATTTTACAACATACAGTTCCCGTAATTGCTGACTAAATTTAAATCGCCCCCTATGTTCTTATCCGTACTTGTGGGATTTCATTCGTTGTCCTTTTTCTGAACAATTTACACGTAGAAAAAAAGGTGAAAAATAAATCATGGCATCATTTTACAATTTATATATGTTAAACATTTTCAGAAAAAATTTTCCCCCATTCGGTGACACAACTCATAACCGAAAATGTTCCAATTATTTAAGTGCTTTTCCTTTTATATTATTCCTTAGAATATGTTCGAAAGCATTATTTTGGATTGAAATATATAAATATAGCAGAATACTCAAGATTTCTTTATTTATAATAAATTTAATTTTTTTTACCAATATTATATTTTACACAAGATGGTAATAACGTTATATGTAGAATTTTATTTTATTTAATTGCTATTTCAAAATTAAACATATCAGTATTTCATTATGTTCTGCTTGATGAAATAATTCATGCGCCTATAGCATGGTGGGCATAAATACTAAACTCCTCCATAGGGTTAAAGTAGGAAATTTTATAATTTTATCATTAATTTTGATAGTTGTCATTATCCAATGACATATATCATATCCAATCATAAATAAACTATTAAAATAGTTAATATTCTCATTATTATATTTATTTTAAAGGTTAAATGATTGGTAAAAAGTTAAAATAGTTAATATTTCAAAATTTACAATTAGAAAGATAAATAAATAACTTCGTCTTTTGAGTTTCATTTAAATATTTATCAACCAATATTATAATGTTAACTTAATAACAATAATCTTGCTAATTGTCTTATATACTTGTAGTTTAGTGGCATCCGATTCTGATCCTCATTTTTAAGATAATGGCTCTATATATGATCGTGTTGTAATAATCTTTATGCCAGTAAGAAAAAAAAAAATAATGATGATGATGTTTGAAACACGAAGGATCACGTATTGTTAAATAGCAAAGTCGGCTTTTTCTGGAACGTTAAAAATTAAACCTTCTTACATATGGTTTGAACATGCTGCCCACTCACCATGTTGTACGGCAGTTGAAATATGAACACCAATGACCAATCAATAGAGAGAGAGAGAGAGAGAGAGAGAGAGAAACTTCAAACCCTAGAATCATAAATGTGACTTTTAAAAATTGGAAAAACAGAACTAAAAGACAAATTAAGAAAAAGGTAAAACGTGTGAAACACTGAAATACACACCTTCGAGGCTGCTTCTAATATAATAACGGAAGTATTGATCGGGGCAATGGCTTTAATTAAATATTTTTTTTCATCAACTTTTTATATATAGTCAATAGATGCATGCCCTTCGTACCAATATAGAATCAGTCAGCACCACTATTTCGACAAAATCTCACAAATTTCCAAGTCTTCAGAAATTTTCTATACCAACCTTTGGAACATCTTCAATCTCTCTATATAATCCTTTTCATTCACACCCCAATTTGATCAACTTCCATTGCGAATATTGCCCACTTCTCGCCATTTTCCTAGGAAATTCGCCATTTGCGAAATTTCACTAGCTTTGGCGTAGATTTGAAATCGGAATTGGTTCCTGGATATGGA